>JADOBS010300766.1:0-11135 GCA_015708375.1 Cydonia oblonga
CCAATGATTTATTAGATTTAATTCATAGTGACTTGTGTGATTTTAGATCATATCCAACTCGTGGTGGAAAGAACTATTATGTAACATTTATAGATGATTTCAGTAAGTATTGTTATGTTTATTTGCTGCATAGTAAAGATGAGACCTTGGATATGTTTAAGACATATAAGGCAGAAGTTGAAAATCAACTTAATAAGAAGATTAAAGTCTTAAGATCCGATAGGGGAGGAGAATATGAGTCTCATGCATTTGCTGAATTTTGTGCCACACATGGCATAATTCATCAAACAACAGCCCCTTATACACCACAACAAAATGGTGTTGCCGAACGGAAAAATAGGACTTTTAAAGACATGATCAATTCCATGTTGAATAGCTCTTGACTTCCACACAATTTGTGGGGTGAAGCTTTACTTACTGCAAATAAAATTTTGAATTGAATTCCACCTAAAATGAGAAAGGAGTCACCATATGAATTATGGAAAAGAAGAACCCCTACGTTTAAATTGCTTAAAGTGTGGGGTTGCTTGGCAGAAGTACAAGTCCCACTGCCAAAAAGAACAAAATTAGGACCTAAAACTATATATTGTGTTTTTATTGGTTTTGCATCTAATAGTTTAGCTTATAGATTATTAGTTTTTCATTCCGAAGTAAGTGATATACATGTCAATACTATTATAGAATCTATAAATGCAATATTTTTTGAGGATATATTTCCATACAAAATAGGAAAATCTAATTTATTGAAAAAAAGATTACATGATGATGTATCTGAGGTTAATGACGAACCTAGAGAACATGATGATGGTTCATCCTCTTCTAGAGTTCAAGAAGAAGAAGAACTTGAACCTAGAATGAGTAAAAGGACAAAAATTCGAAAGGACTTTGGGCCTGATTTTGGGACCTTATTAACCAAGACAGATCCTCAATCATTCAAGGAGGCCATGTCCATTCCTGAAGCTCCATTTTGGAAGGATGCGGTTAACAGTGAAATAGATTCCATTATGTAAAATCATACATGGGAATTAGTCGATTTGCCCCTGGTAATAAGCCAATTGGGTACCAATGGATCTTTAAGAAGAAATTAAAACTGATGGTACAATTGACAAATATAAGGCTTGTTTGGTAGCTAAAGGATACCGTCAAAAACATGGTTTGGATTTCTTTGATACATACTCCCCTGTAACGAGAATTACGTCAATAAGACTGTTGATTGCTATAGCTGCACTCCATAACATGGAAATACATCAAATGGATGTAAAAACTATGTTCTTAAATGGAGACTTAGATGAGGAAATATATATGGAACAACTCGAAGGGTTTGTGGTTAAAGGTCAAGAACACAAAGTTTGTAAACTTGTGAAATCGCTATATGAACTTAAACAAGCTCCAAAACAATGGCATGAAAAATTTGACCATATTATGATCACACACAGTTTTAAGATAAATGAGTGTGATAAGTGTGTCTACACAAAAACTCAAAATAATGCTTGTGTTATGTTGTGTTTATATGTAGATGATATGCTTATAATGGTAACTAACAAAGAGATAATAAATTGGACCAAGAAAATATTGAAAACAAGTTTCGATATGAAAGATCTTGGACTAGCTGATGTGATTCTTCGTGTAAAAATAAAAAGAAACCAAGAAGGATATATTCTTACACAGTCCCATTATATAGAAGCTACACTTAGAAAATATGGTCATTTGGAAAATAAAGATGCAATTACTCCTTTTGATGCCAATAGCAAACTTAAGAAAAATAGAGGAGATGCTATATCTTAACGTGAATACTCACAAGTTATTGGAAGCCTTATGTACATTATGAATTGTACAAGGCCTGATATAGCATACTCAGTGAGTAAACTGAGTAGATATACATGCAATCCTGGGCATGATCATTGGGAAGCTTTAATTCGAGTATTGAGATACTTAAAGCATACAATAAATTATGGATTGCATTATACAAGGTATCCTTCTGTGCTTGAAGGATTTACTGATGCGAATTGGATATCGAATAACACTGATACAAAATCCACAAGTGGATATGTATTTACTTTGGGAGGAGCAGCAATATCTTGGAAATCTTTTAAGCAAACATTCATAGCCCGATCAACTATGGAATCGGAATTTATAGCTCTTGATATGACTGGAGGAGAAGCTGAGTGGCTAAGAGATGTTTTGGAAGATGTTCCCATATGGCCTAAACCTGTAACGGCAATATGTATACACTGTGATAGTTTAGTTGCACAACATCGACCTAAAAATAATGTATACAATGGGAAGTCTAGACAAATTAGACGAAGGCATAATACAATAAAGCCAAGGCTCTCTAGTGGTGTTACTTCTATTGACTATGTTAAGTCAAAGGATAATATTGCGGATCCACTTACTAAAGGTTTGTCTAGAGAGCAAGTTAAACATACGTCAAGGGGAATAGGTCTAAAGCCAATAGAGTAAAATGAAACTGCCAAACGGAAACCTAACCTAGTTGATTGGAGATCCCATGGTCTAGGTTCAATAAGCAAACTGGTTTGGCTAGTTTCAAAGAAGAAACACACTTACATACCCATTCCTATGATGGAAGAAGTGTGTGACTGTTGATGGATGTAGGATACATTTGTTTAATGATATTGGTACTTGTAAATCAAGTGGAATAGTAGTAGCCTATTCTTAATCAATATCACCTATATGAGAGTAAATGTGGGGTTGCATTTATGAGAATTACATGGCTACATTCTCTAAAGCTCTCATGAATCCAGGATTTATTCAAGACCAAAATGAACACAAACGTATGAATTTGCGATGTGTTGGTGTAGCATATGTTTTGCTTATTGTCTTGGTTTATTGCGGAGATGAACAGTTCAAGATTTTATATTCACTGCGTCATCTAGTAAATCCGATAAGTATATACTAAGGTAGGTTCAAGTCCAAAAGACACCTCTCCTGATGTATGTCACAGATATTGTTTACTCTCGTATCTTAGTTTCTCTAGGACCAAATAATCGTCTCAAAATGTGGGGTATTGTTGGAAGTTTTGAGACTCTTGTCCCACATTGGTGAAAACAAGATTCCCAAGGACCCTTATATATGTTTTGTCTTCTACAATATTAGTTAGATGTTGGGTCATTTGGAATGAGGATTGAGGCTTGTGCTACCAATTGTGTGGATTAGGTTTGATGATTATACCATAATATTAATACAAATTAATATTAATTAATCAAGACAAGGGCCTTGGGGCCTAAGAATTAAAATTAATCTGATCAATTAGTTTTAATTTCGAATTAAGTTTTTAATTAAATTAATTAAAAACGTTTTGATTGATAGACACAACTCTTTGGAAAGAGTTGTATAGCTTCAGATACATTCAAAAGGTATTTGAAGAGGTATGAAAGAACCTATATAACTGGAGTCCTCAGTTCCATTCATAGATATATTTTCTTCCTCCTTTTCTTTCGTACAAACTTTCAGAAAGAGTAAACACACAAAACAATTCGCTAGAATTCTATAATCCAGTGCGGATTGTAGAATTAAGTAGTTGTATCCTGACTGAGCAGACGTTGTAGAACCACAAGTACAAGAGTGGGACGGAATTACTGTTCGAATGACATAGCTTTTGCACTAGCCTCTACCTTCTGTAATCAAGTTAGTATCATTGATATTCTTATATTAATTTTTGTATTTATTGTGCAATTTCATTATGCATGGCAAGTATTTTTTGGTTAATAAAATATTAGAATTTCAAGTTCTGTTTATTTATATTATTTTTGTTTATTTCTGAATTGTTCTCCAACAGAATGATCACCACTTGTCTCCAAAACATTACCACTTAATTCCACATCATTCACAATATCTGTATCCGGAATTGTATAATCAAGAGTTTGAACTTCTATCTGATTCTCCCCCTGAAGTGAAGACTCGAGATTGGCAAAGTACATCTCATGCTCATGAAAAGCAACATCTATAGTAATAAACAGCTTTTTTGTTGGAGGGTGATAACATCGATATCCCTTTTGACTGGAGGCATATCCTACAAACACACACCGTAAGGCCCGAGGTTCAAGCTTACTCCTCTGCTGTTTATGGAGATGAACAAAGGCCACACAACCAAACACATGAGGTGGAAGATTGGGGATTGCAGAAGCATCAACATGTGAAGAGAGAGCTTTAAGTTGTGTCTGAAAATCAACTGATCGAGATGGAACACGATTGATAAGATACCCAGCTGAAGTGAAAGCTTCTCCCTAATAAGATAACGGGACACGCACCTCAAGTAAGGAAGCAAGATCAACCTCTAAAAGTTGACGGTTCTTGCGTTCTATAACTCCATTTTGTTGTGCAGTATATAGGCATGTAGTTTGATGAACAATACCATGATGATCAAGAAAGGCACGAAGTTCAAAGTTAACATACTCGCCACCATTACCACTCTTGAGAACCTGTGTTTGTGACTTATACTGTACTTGCACCATTTTGTGAAATCGTTGAAACAAAGAAGGAACTTCACTTTTGGACTGCATTAAACAAACCCAAGTCATACGTGTACAATCATCAATAAAAATAACAAACCAATGAGCACCACCAAATGTAGTAGCTTTAGAGGGCCCCCACACATCAGAATGAATTATCATAAATGGAAATGAACTTTTACTCAAATTGGACGGAAACGAAGTACAATGACTTTTAGCCAATTCACAAACACCACATTTAAAGCTAGAATCATCGTTATGAACAAATAAGCTAGGAAACAACCTTCGTAGATAACCAAAAGAAGCATGTCCAAGTCGACGATGCCACAACCAAACATCCGAAGCTTTATTCTTCTCCCCCTGAGATCCATCCACGGCAAGAGCATGAGTCAACATTTGGGTACTATTCGATGTCAGTTCTAAGTAGTATAGCTTCCCCTTCCTAATACCATAACCAATCATCTTGCTAGTCTGAATGTCCTTAAAAACACAAAAGGACGGCAAAAAAATCACAAGGCAATGTAGGGCGACAGTTATTTGAGCAACAAATAATAAATTATAGTCAAGAAAAGTAACAACAAGTACGAAATCAAGACTAAGGGTATCAGAAAGAGAGATAGCACCTTCCCCAATGATGGGGGCAACGTTACCATTAGAAACACTCACGTTAGTTTTGGTGGATGGGTTTAGTGTTTGTACCTGTCTAGAATCACAAGTCATATATTCAGTAGCACCAGAATTAATTATCCATATATTATTCGGAATAAACGCAGAAGCTTTTAAAGCTTTACCATCATTACTTATATGATCATAATCTACCACAGCTTCGGCAATCAATGCACACGACTCATTACAGCGGGGATGACCAGTCCAACGTGTCATTGCTCCACGTTTGTTAAGTGCAATGTCTGAGGTAATTGATAGGGCCAAGATTCCAAACTAACTAGGTCAAACAATGTGAGATCCTGGAAAAACAAACAGTAACTCCAAATAAAAAAGACAAACTATTTTTTTTCTCTATTTTTTTCTTTTTTCTTTTTCCTTTTTTCTTTTTTCTTTTTTTTTCTTTTTTCTTTTTTCCCTTTTTTTCTTTTTTCCTTTTTCTTTTTTTCTTTTTTCTTTCCTTACTCCTGGGACTTCCTTCGAAGCACGGAAAAAGTAGGACAATTGTGAAGACTTCATTCCTGGGATTTCCTTTGAAGCACGGTAAAGCAGGACGATTGTGAGGACTTCCTTCGAAGTACGGTAAAGCAAGAAAATTGCAGACATAACAGATCAGACGTGGCTGTAACAGATCAGGCGTGGGTGCGGGAGTGATATGGTCAAGGTGGTTCTCAATCGGGATTTACAGCAGTAATTTCTGGGTTTTGGACCTCGGTTAGTGGCCACATGATGCAACAGTGGGTAGTGGTGAATGGCTTCAACGATTGGCTCAGTGAGCTCGGGTTAGCAATGACTCCGTTGCTCGCTAGTCTGGGTAGATGCAGGAATGAACTCGGGTCAGCAATGACATCATCACTCGCAGATCTATCGGTGCGTTGCACAATTGGTTGCCCAACTGGTGGTTCTCGGTTCTGCGCATAATGCGATTTCTATATAATTTTTTATTAACCTAGGCTCTGGTGCCAAGAAAAGAATGCTTTAGAATAGTATTGTGCACCTTTTCATCTCTCAAGGAGGAATTTATAGGATGTTACAATCATATCAATAAGGAAAGAAATTATTACATGAAATCATACTATGCTAAAAATCCTAAGATTACAGGAATATACACAAAAGTCAACATGAGGCTCTTCCTCTTCATCTACTTCTTACACCCATTCATGGACATATGATGTCTTCCTTAGTTTTAGAGGAGAGGATACCTGCTACAATTTTGTAGGTCATATGTACAACAATTTGGTTCAAAAGGGAATCAAAACCTTCATGGACAACGAGGCACTTCAAAGAGGAGAGGAAATATCGTTGGCACTTCTCAAAGCAATCGAGGATTTCTCTTGTTGTCTTCTCCGAAAACTACGCTTCCTCACAATGATTCTTAGATGAACACATTCACGTCTTTCGTTGTAAAGAACAACTGCACCAGATGGTTTTTTCAGTTTTTTACAAGGTGGATCCATCAGATGTGAGGAACCAAAGAAAGAGTTTCGGTAAGGCACTTGTTGACCATGAAAGCAAACTCAAAGATAACATGGACAAGGTGTTGAGATGGAGAGAAACTCTTACAAAAGCAGCAAATTTGTCTAGCTGGTCATTCCTGGCCGACGGGTATTTTTCTAACCTCTATGTACTAATAAGCTTCAATTCATAAGCATAATATGAAGGCTTTTTAGCCAAAATGGTTTTTTTGAGATGAGTATAACTCTTTACTTTATTCTTTAGGATTTAAAATAAATATAAGTGGTTTTTGAGATTGTTCATCGTCAATCATTTTGGTTATTCCATGGTATAAAAATAAAAAATAAAAAAAAATAAATCTCTGTTAAATTGAGTGTATTTTTGTCAAATCAATCACTCCGCTTGAACTGGTGAATTTTCAGTTTAGCTGAGATTTCTCACAGAATGACCAAAGTGATTGACAGTGGACACTCTCAAGAACCACTTTTATTGATTTTAAATTTCAGTGACCGAAATGAAGAGTTATAACAATTTCAGCAACTATTTTAGTTAAAAAGACTCACATAAATATATGATATTTGAGAAATGCTAAGGAAACCTCTCAAAGTGGAACTCTCTTCATGAGCTCTCTCACACCTCATAGTTTAATGTTAGTTCCCTTGCCAACATTATACAATATTGTGGCAAAAAAGGGAACTTTAACGAAAAGCTTCCGGTACTGTTCACTTTAACAAAAAAACCATTTTTTTTACACTAAAAAGTCAATCCTGGTACTACTCATTTTACCCTTTATTTTGTTCTTATCGTTAAAACTCAAAGTTTTCAAAGCCTTTTAATTAGTTTTCCTGGCAAAAAATGAGGTGGCAAAAAGTTCATGGAGAGTATCACTTTTGAGAAATTTTCCTTAGCATTTGTCATAATATTTTGATATTATTTATTCCCTCACAATATTATAGGAAAACTTGTTTAAGTTATTCATTATTAGTATGTGAAGCAAACGCATATTGCAGAATATGATCTCACATCGGTCATATAATAAAATAATATACAACAAATATATGAGAGTTTGCACTCATAATACTAGCGAGAATTTTTGTAGTTAAAAATATAATACCGAGTAGTAGGAGATTAAATTGAGACACTATCGGTAATCTTGATGGTAAATCATGTTTGGCATATAAAATTTATCAACATATAGCTAAATGCCATTCATCTATACTTAATATATAATGCCAACAACCCATTTGGGGTCACGAACTTCACCAAAAAGAATGAAACACAAATGCATTTAGTCCAAACGTTTCACTTTCTTTTTCTTAACTAGAGTTGTTTGTCTGCACTTGAAATATTGATTACATGGAACATCCACGGATTTCTTCTAGTTTAATTATAATAATGTTCTTTTTTATGCTTTTAAACTTGTAGGCATGAATATAAATTTATGTGGAAGAACGGTCAAAGTTTTTAATTTCAATTCAGGATTTTTCATAGAACATGCCAATGCCTTGTGTGTGTGTTGCCAGTGGCGGATCAAGAATTTCAACCTTGTATGGTCCTAGTATAAAATATTCAAGGATTTTGTAGATGGAAATAGTGCGAACACGCAAAAGATTTTTCTCTATTCTTTAAATGAAACATTTTGTCGAGTACTTTCTGTATATATGAGCGGCCTTGTTTTGTTCTTTGATGATTAAAAGTTATGTAAAATTTTCAATGTCAATTTTTCTTGGCATCTAATAACTTGAAAAGTCTTTCTTTTGAGATATTAATAATTAAGAGGTGAAGTCACACTAGTAATTTAAAAGGTTAAAAAAACATATTTAACATATAATACTTCTGCAGGGGATAGAAAAAAGGGCGAACGGCAAAATTGGGATAGAAAAAAAATATTTAAATAGAAGATGGTGGGTCCAAATTAGAAAGGGATAGAAAGAATGCAAAACGACAACGTTTCTTAAAAGTAAAAAAGCAGGGTGCAAAAGTACAACCCTTCTTCTTCATTTTGCCGGTTCTGCAACTCAAGCTTTCCGGCGAATAAAACCCAGTGAATGGTAGCTCTTATATTTACTATGTTATCCTATTAATTCACTATAATTTATCCTATCAAGTCCTTTATAGAGCTCTGCCTAAGGTTTAGGGTGGCCCTCCAAGGTTCTTCACAAGCGTTTCTTCTATGTTCGGATGGTCCCGGGACCACCCCGATCCCTATATAGATCCGCCCCTATGTGTCGCCTACTGTTGGAAGAATGGTCAAAGTTTCAAATTTCAATTCAGGTTTTTCCTAGAATATGCCAATGCATATTATAATTTCCTTGACCAGGTCAGCGTGGAAGATGGCAAGGAAACTGCTTCGCATATTGTCAACTCGAGAAAAGAGGCCTTATCATAAGTTCATAACACGAGATGATGGATCAGTCTTTGACATTTAATCTCTCGGCATCTCATCCATTTTAGTAATCGAACGATCATGGATTCGACGACCAATGAAGGAGCCTCTTCCTCTTCGTCTTCTTCTTACACCCATTCATGGACATATGATGTCTTCCTCAGTTTTAGAGGAGAGGATACCCGTAACAATTTTGTAGGTCATCTGTACAACAATTTGGTTCAGAAGGGAATCAAAACCTTCATAGACGACGAGGCACTTCAAAGAGGAGAGGAAATATCATTGGCGCTTCTCAAAGCAATCGAGCAGTCGAGGATTTCTCTTGTTGTCTTCTCCGAAAACTACGCTTCCTCACACTGGTGCTTAGATGAACTCGTTCACATCTTTCACTGTAAAGAACAACTGCAGCAGATGGTTTTTCCAGTTTTCTACAAGGTGGATCCATCGGATGTAAGGAACCAAAGAAAGAGTTTTGGTAAGGCACTTGCTGACCATGAAAGCAAACTCAAAGATAACATGGACAAGGTGTTCAGATGGAGAGAAACTCTCACAAAAGCAGCAAATTTGTCTGGCTGGTCATTCCCGGCCGACGGGTATTTTTCTGACCTCTATGTACTAATAAGCTTCAATTCATAAGCATAATATGAAGGCTTTTTAGCCAAAATGGTTTTTTTTTTTAGATGAGCATAGCTCTTTACTTCGTTCTTTAAGATTTAAAATCGATAGAAGTGGTTTTTGAAATTGTTCATCGTCAATCATTTTGGTTATTTCGTGGTTAAAAATAAAAATCTCTATTAAATTGAGTGTATTTTTGTCAAATCAATCACCCCACTTGAACTGGTGAATTTTTCAGTTTAGCTGAGATTTCTCACAGAATGACCAAAGTAATTGACGATGGACACTCTTAAGAACCACTTTTATCGATTTTAAATTTTAGTGACCAAAGGGAAGAGTTATAACAATTTCAGCAACTATTTTAGTTAAAAAGACTAACAAAAATATATAATATTTGAGAAACGCTAAGGAAACCCTCTCAAAGTGGAACACTCTTCATGAGCTCTCTCATACCTCATAGTTTAATGTTAGTTCCCTTGCCAACATTATAAAATATTATAGCTAAAACTGAGGTGGCAAAAAGTTCATAGAGAGTATCACTTTTGAGAAATTACCCTTAGCATTTTTCATAATATTTTGATATTATTCCCTCACAATATTATAGGAAAACTTGTTTAAGTTATTCATTATTAGTATGTGAAGCAAACACATATTGGAGGATATAATCCCACATCGGTCATATGATAAAATAATATACAACAAATATATGAGAGTTTGCACTCCTAATAGAGAATTTTTGTAGTAAAATCTAATACCGAGTAGTAGGAGATTAAATTGAGACACTATTGGTAATCTTGATGGTAAATCATGTTTGGCCTATAAAATTTATCAACACATAGCTAAACGCCATTCATCTATACTTAATAGATAATGCCAACAACCCATTTGGGGTCACGGGCTTCACCAAAAAGAATGCAACACAAATGCGCCCCCTGTTGTATTTTTATGCGCAAACGGAAGCAAATTATAACAAAGTACCAATATCAACGTCGTAGGTGAAAACTAAAACAAACAATCTCAAACTAACACAAGAGATTTACATGGTTCGGCGTAAAGCCTACGTTCACGGTGAAGCACGGCAAGGAATTTCATTAAACAAACGGAGATTACAAAAGAGTGTTTAAACTCTCACAACCCAAATCCCACAAATTACAAACCCTAAACCAAACGAGTAGAGAACCCAAAACTCATGGAGAAGATTCTCCCAAATTGCTCTCTAACTCAAACTCACAAATTGACTCTCACCAAATTGCCACACAAAAGAGCCACACAAATACACTAACCCTAAGGTCCTATTTATAGTGCATAGGACTTAGGTTACAATAAGAATCCTAATAGGAAGCAAATCCTAATCCTAATCAAATAGGTAATTAACAAAATCTCTCCACTAAGGAAACTAACTAAGAAGTCAAATCCAAATCCAAATAGGACACCAAAACCAAATAGGTAACACAAACCTAATTTATTGCATCATCCTAATTTTGAGCCAAAAACCCAACAATCTCCACCTCGGCGAGAAATTAGCAAACTTCCAAATCAAATACAAA
>JADOBS010300767.1:0-11137 GCA_015708375.1 Cydonia oblonga
CTTCTTTTCTCAACTTTTTTTTCTTTGAAACATAAAGCATACGCACTACTTCACCAAATTCAAAAGAACAAATCCTTCCCCCCACACTTGTTTTTCTGCAAATCGTAGATCAAAAGGAATTCCCAATAAGTCATGCTATATTCCTATACTAGGCTAGGTAAAGATAATTCAGGCTAACAAAGAAAATAGGCTAAATAAGGCTCAAAGGGGTTAAACCTACAATACATATGCAAGGGATAAGGCTTTTTGGCTATGGTGGTAACTAAACAACTTCATCTTGTTATTTGTTATGCAATCAATTTTATGCTTTGAATGAAACGGGCATGAGTTCTAGTATTTGGAACTAAAATGATGAAACAACATTCTACGTAGCAACCAAGCAAAGAAATAATGAGATCATGCAACGACTTTAAAAAAAATATATCACAGATTAATAACTCTCCAAACAAAGAATAGGCTCAAGTCTCACATGGTTGTAGTATTAGTTTGAGTTTTTTCCTTCAAGCATGTGGTGTTCCAAGGTAGTCTTTGACAGACTTTTTGAGTTGGTACGTTGTTCCTTCCATGCTTTTGTGGAGAAAAAATTGAAGATTTTTTGCCACGTTAACAATTAACAAAGGTCGAATACTGAAGATAGTTGTCACATGTGACGGAGGTTTGTAGAAATTTTATGTAGAGAAAAAAATTGAAGATAGTGGGAAAGAGCGAATAATAAGGTAGGTTAACAAAGGTCGCTTAGTACTACAGTCTAAGTGGTATTCCTCTTCATTTATAAGTGAGATGTCTTAGGTTCGTTTCTTACCAAAGGCGAATTTGAACAACATTATTCCTAGCTCACTCCCACACTCTCTTAGTGTTGATAATATCATTTGTTTGAAAGAAGAAAAAAAAAAGAAACTCGTTTGAAAAAGAAAAAAATGATATATGATAAGGAGAGTTCAATATACATAACCGCGAGTATTGCGGTATGGTTTGGGTTGGTTTCACTTCAAACTAAAACTAAAGCAATCCATCATTATCTACTGGAGTTTGGTACATATGAGCAATTTTAGGGCTAAGCTTTCTATTTTTTTAGTTTTTTTTCCCCTTCTGATTAATGGTGATTCAGCTCAATTTTTGTACAACGTTATTTTTATTTTTAGTGTTTTATTATTCAAGAACTTGAATTTATTTTTACAACTTTATACTTGAGATTTGAAACAGACGTACAAAATATGTCTCCTTTTAATCTTATGAACCCAATATCTTCACCTAGCATTTTTAACAATTAATTTCAGGCACATAGAAAGCATTGATTTCAATGCTTTCTTTTTGAAAAAAAAAAAAAAAGCATTGAATTAATCATTTTAATTTCTGGGGGAAGATCAAAAGTCGCGCCGTCTGCCAATATTAACACTCTGGAGGACCTTGCAAGGGGAAAGCCGTTGTAGTGGACATAGACTCAGGCGGAGGAAAGCAGTAGTTCTGCCAGGAAGGGGGTTGTCCCTGCCAAAAATTAAACATTTTGCCTAAGTCAAGGGACTTGGGCTGTTTTTGCATTTATATTTGACTGGTATGGATTTCTCCGCGTATTGCTTCTTTACTAAGTAATTCTACTTAGATTTAAGTATTTAGAGTAGAATACTTTGAAAATCATCACCCTTTGCATCCACGTTGTGGAATATAATTTAATTTGACAATCTTTCCACAATAGGTTAACTTTAGAGTAAGGAGTAGTAGAATGAAACACGAATAAGCTTGTAGGCCCATTCCTAGTGAATCTTAAATAGAAGTTCGTTAGAGACTTGGTTTCTTCCATGTGGATCTTATGTATTGGACCTAAGAGTTTCCTATCAAACTACACTTATTTAGTTGACTTGACTGCTACACTTCTGCGCATTAGAGCTCTATTGAAATAAAATTCCTCTTATGTATTTCCTAGTATGGATGCCTCATTCGCCCTGCAATAAACACATGGTGCGACAGATTGTATGCTGGTTTGAATAAAAGTAATCGTACTCGGGGTCAGAGTTATGAGCCACCACTCAGGTGATTTCAGGATCGCTCTTTCGATTATTCCCTTGAATGATGTAGAGATTTTTCAAACATCGGATGATGTGCTGGACTTCCAGATTAGTGTTTGAATGTTATAACCCATAACCTTTCTCTTATTCCCTCAAGTGACGTACAATCTTTCGGACTTGAATGTTTTAACTCATAACCCTTAGGTTGTATAGTCTTTTTGGATGTTTGATGGTGCGCTAGACTTCCAGATTAAGGGGGCCATGCCTCATGTCCATAGCCCACCTATCGTAATCGCGCTTAATATGGTTTGAGTTTCCTAAGCCACTAAACAGAACACCACAAAATGGGCTATTAGAGGCTGCTCTTATACTATCACTTTGAATTTTTAGACTTGCAAATACGCGAAGTTTCAAAGTTGTGTGTTATTTAGAATATTAGGGTACTCCTTGTACGACAAAAAAAAAACAAGAAAAAAAAAAAGAGAAATAACAAACAGAAAAAAGTTGTGAGATAACAAAACTAAATTCTTATTAATAGAAGAATGGGGTTTAAGGGGGGGAGGTGATTGAATCCAAATTGGACTGCCTACATATCTTCGGCAGGGAGAATCAAATCACAATTATAGTTCTAGCAAAAAATGATACAATGTAGGTTTACATCGAGGATCATCTTTGACAATTAGCCTATTATGGCGCATTAAGGAGATGAGTCCTCTATGGACTTGTGGGTGAATCCAAATTGGATGGCCTACATATGTTCTCATGTCATCAAAGAATCAAACCACATAGTTCGGAGATGGGCCTTTAATGTTGTCGGCAATGCTTTAGGACATTCCACCTTAAGGTGATTAGAGTTCATTTCTATGATTTGGGACTATCAGCTTTCTTGTATTCTGGCATCTCCCATCCTCTATAGATGCAATTGATATTGAGGGTAGGCTTATTTGCCAAGTGTCAGTCTTCCTCATCATTAGTGAGCTCAAGTCAGACGAACTTACCTTGGTTCTTCCTCTCATCTGGCTCTTTCTTCCTGCTTTGCTCTCGATGAACTCCCAACAATGCCCCTGATCAAGCAATTCTTCAATGTGATTCTTAGCGTGCTGCAACTCAAGGTAGTGTGACTAGTGCACTAGTTAAATGAGCAATACTCATTTGGCTTTTTCTTAGCCAAATGGTCAAGCGGAGGCTTTGGCCGCTTGAGGTAAGCTTTGTCCTTGATGTTATGGAAGATGTTGATGACAATGGTGTTCAAGGCTAAGTATTTCCATGGTTTAGACTAGGCTTTTTTTTATCTTTGCATCCTCTTATGTCATTCCGATTGGGAAAAGGACGCAGGGTATCACGACTATCTTGCTTTCGATCGGATTTCCTGCTATGATCCTAGTCGGAGATCTTCTTCCTAGTCTTGTCATCCTAGTCAATGAGGTTGTCCACCACACTGAGGGACTCTTGAGTGGTGCAGCTATACTTTTTTTTATTCAGCTATGGGAGAGAGGTCAGTGGACATAAAGTCCTTGCTTGAAAGCCATGGTGGTGAGCCTATCATCTGGCTTCTCTACTTCAACCAATTTTGCACATAACTACTTTATGCAAGCTTTGAGAATTTTATCCTTGGATTGGACAGTCATGCTAGATATGGCCTCATTACGTTTTTAAATGTCACGATGCACCGGCTTGGTGTTTGTGAAGTCAGGCTTTCGATGGAGCAGACTCGTAACTCCAAGAACCATCTCATAACGAGCCCCTCAAGAGTGGATGGGAACGTCTTGTTTATCCATACATCATTGTTAGGGTAGTGCATGATATGGTAGTTTACATAGGAGTCTCCATGGAAGTTCTTAAATCTAGGTTAAGAGAACTTCTTAAGCGGAGTTGCATACTCAATTGTTGAAGAAAGAGAGCTCATAAGCTTGGCAATAATCTTGCCGTGAATGTGAGGTCGAATCTCCATCAATGCGTCCCTGAAGCATTCACAGTTCAACGGTTGGTGCCGCTCTTTTGTTCTTCTGAGGATTCTAGGCGATCAATGTTCATATGATAGGCTTCATTCAAGGCGCTCGTGTAGTGTCTAAGGGATCAGAGTCACATCGAACTTGAATCCCACCTGTAAAAGCATGATTGATGAATTGGACATCGCAGACGCACTCGTGTTCAGATCAATAACTTCTATTATAGTCAAAATAGAGGTTGGCATGATTGGTTTCCCTTAAAAGGTTATGGTACTTAGATTCCCATAATTGAAGACCAAAATATGGGTTTATGGAATAAGACTGCTAAAGTTCTCCAAGGTTTTCATCTGATTCTCGATGTTATTTTGCGTGATTCTATTCCCAAGAATTCATATAGGTTCTCTACAGTGTGTCATCATAAGTGTTGATCTTAAGCAAGATCTCACAAATATTATCCATGGTGGGAGAGGTTCAAGTAGTTGGAGTATCCTTATTCTCTATGATCTATGATGGTTGTAGCATCAGGAACCTGATTGTTCACACTAGAAGTAATAAAGACATCGGGAAGTGGGTTGTTTGTCGCTGCAATGTGAATGTTAGTGTTAACTGAGTTTTCTTCTACAGATATGGATGTGGTAGAGTAATCTGGTCGGAAGGAATAGGAGTTCACTTTCAATGAAAGCACCAATTTTTGAAACCAAATTTGTGCACCACCGTGAATGGTGGAGGTGCACAAACTCGTTTACCTGTAAAAACAACAAACAATGGCATGTAACCTTAGGACCAGTGGGGTACGAGCCAAAAGCTCTCAATCAAGTTAGTAAACAACATTTGAGACTCATTTAGTGGACAAGAGAATAAGTGTACAATAATTGTGTTACTAGAGATAAACACTAGAATGGTGCATTTCTACCCATCCAGATAGAATTCTTTTAGGATATATAATCTATATTAAACCATGAGAGTCCTAAATGATATCTAGGGGTAGATATTGCATCTTCTTAGGAATATGATTACTTGTGGCGCATACCAATCCCAAGATTGTAGGAACTCCAAGAATATAGGAAACTTGGCTGATTCCATATCGGATCGGATTTTCGTATCTTGCAAAACAAGCATAGTCATTCTTAGCAAAGTCGACAGACTTCGTCTCCTGCTCTGGAACAAGATGATCGTAGCATCAATGATATGTCTGTGCAGCTTCATGATGGAAGCAGTTGAGACCATGACCAAACTTCTGAGGTAGTCATATTTCGATATGCCTTGATTAACAATTATAAATTGACAATTTATTTTAAATGCTTGTCCTTCAATTGTTTTTATAGATGTTGCAATTGATTAGGGGACGTTCAGGCAATTAGTAGGTCCCATCTGACACCTCTCTCTCCTCCTACTACTGCTGCCACCGCTCCACTGGTAGTGGACCTGATTCTGATATCTTAAGTACCACCGTTTGGTCCCCTGTGTCTGGGGCGCACTGGTAGTGGACCTGATTCTAATATCTTAAGTACCACCGTTTGGTCCCTTGTGTCTGAGGCGCACTGGTAGTGGACCTGATTCTGATATCTTAAGTACCACCGTTTGGTCCCCTGTGTCTGAGGCGGCCGCGCCATCAACTTCTTCAGTGACTCATCCCCTGAGAAAGACTCAAGACAGGTATTAAATCTTTATGTTCGACATTTTAATTTAAAAAGTTTTGATTGGCTTAATGTGTGAATTGTTAGCTGGATGTGTTGTTTTTGTTGTTTTATTGTTTGCAGGTTTTGGAAAACGTTATACTTTTAGGGGAGGTTTTGCCGAATTTTGGTAGAATATTTAGTTGGTTCTGACCTTAACTTTTTTTTATTTTTCAATTCATAAAAGCACTAGGTGCCAATGAAGACTCTTGGAGACCTCAAAGGTCACCCGCACAACCAACGACCTTATCTAGATTACGTGGGATCCTCGACTTGGGCGACTGTCACAAAGGAGTAGCACAACGTGTTAGTTTAAGACGTTGGCTCAATTGTTAGAAGCCATTACTCCCTCTAGTGGGGGTTTTGGAGAGTAATCACGGGTGAGATCAAGGACGCGGTTCTTCCTAAGTTATTGGTTAGTATTGTCAACTTCAATTGATAATATTTTTGAAATTTGTAGCATCACTACGATCTTCATGGCCTCAATGCCGATCAGACCAAGTACATACACGAAATGTTCTCCGGCTAGGTCACTTGGTGGAAAAGCAACTCCACAAGCATTATGAGAAATTCAAGGATCTGGATATCGCTCTAACAACTGGGTGCCCCAAAGAGTTGGTGAACCACCCTGAAGATTGGGCATGGCTCTGCAACATTTTCTGAATGAAAATACATGGTAAATACAATATATATTACTATATTCTAATCATATTTAGTAATATTTAAAATATTTCAATATTTTTTTTATTAATATACACACTAATACGTTTTTTTTTGTGTTTAATAGAAAAGAGTCAAGGCCAACACAATAAATAGGTCGAAGAAGAAACTTCTCCATCACTCCAGCTCGCGACACTTCTCCTATAGGATGGAGGAATGACGTCAGGTAAACATCTATTTATTATAAATTTTAATACATTTTAATAGCATATTTGTTAATGTTTTTTTAATTCAAGCAAGGTCGAAGTTTCCTGAGATTAACATGTTCAGGGAGGTATAAATGCAGCCTGGCGATGAGCTAACAAAGCAGCTCCATGTAAGTTTTTATAATTCTTAAATTTATATATAGTTTTAATATTAATCATTTTTAAATAAATATAAGGGTTAATCTCAGTTTACTACCCTCAAGTTTCTTGATTTTCAACATTTGGTACATCAAGTTTTTTTCATTCCAGAGTGGTACATGAAGTCATAATTTTGGGACACTTTCATACATCCGTTAAGGTTATTATTAAATCAATTGTTAATTGGTGATGTGGCACCCACGTAAACAATGGTTGGCTGCCTCATGTCAATATAGACCCACGTGGATATTAAAAATTAAAAAATATAAAACAAATTAAGATTTTTTTAAAAAAATCTAAAAACCTAAATACCTAAATACATTGACCCTTCCCATCCCTCTTCCACTCCACTTTCCTCTGTCTCATCTCTCCATACACGACCCACCTCTTCCTTACCACCATACCCCAACCTCAACCGGCCTATTTCCAGATTTGACGGGGCGATCCTTGGCTCCGACTTAAGGAGCGAGAACTTAAAGGCGTTAGGGTACACCGACTGTACAGGAAAATATCGAAATTAGGACGATTTTGGGGCAAGGATGGGGCGGGGAGGGGAGGAGAAGAAGGAGGAGGGAAGGAGGGGAGGAGCGAGAGAGAGGTGGCGAAAAGAAGGTAGGAATGTGGGCGTGATATGAGGTTAGGGAAACAAATCATGGAATCTACGAAACATTTTTAGGTCTTTTTTTCTAATTTTTTTTTGTTTTCTTTTTGTTTTAAAACTTTTTTAATATCCACGTGGTGCCCATTCATTGTCCACGTAGGTGTCACATCATTAGTTAACGGTAGATTTAACGATAACCTTAACGGATGTATGAAAGTGTCAAAAAAACATGACTTCAAATACCATTATGAGATAAAAAAAAAATAAATAAATAAATACTTGATGTACCAATTGTTAAAAACTAAGAAACTTGAGGATAGCAAACTAAGATTAACCCTAAATGTAAATTAGCTTGTTTTTATTATTACAGGCTACCATAGTGGAGAAGAGCCATGCTATTCTGCAGGAGGCGGCTTCATAGCTTCCCCTGGACCTCTCAATGGAGGAAGCCGTTCTCGCCCAAGATGCGAATCTTCATATCATAACAGACACCATCGACAAGAGCCTCAGTCGTAGGTCGGGGAAGGTTTACCGGGGCACGAGGAATGCCTGCCATCGTGACACAACTATCTCATGTTCCAACACGAGCACGGGACAGGTCGTAATCCTGACGAAGCAAAATTCCACAAGTAGAGCAACAACTAACGACCCAGACTGCTCACATTGAGGCCCAAGATACAGACTAGGATTACCTAGATCATACACGTTATTTGATTGTCTGGCTTCTAGCTCCCTGAGCATGCACCTCTTCTTTATACACCTTCGACCTCATAGCCCCTTGACCTAGCACATACACAGCCGATAGATAGAGTTAACCTAAACGATTTTGATTTGTATGTTTTTTTTTTCTATTATCAGATTTTTTTTTTTTTAAATTTCCCCCTGTTGCAGGTACATTTTCTTATTTCTTTGAAATAAATTTATTTTTCTTTTTTAATAAATATTTTTAATTTAATGAATTTAAATTAAATATAACTATTTTTTTAAAATTAAATTCTAAACAATTTAAAATTAAAAAATTAAAAAAATCGTTTACGGTACGACAAACCTTTGTCGCATAATAGTAAAGAAAGAAAATTCATTGCGCAAAACAATGCATGACAAACTACTTACAAATTAATAATTTTATAAATTATTGGAAAATGATAAAATGTCATTTTGCACTAATGTCTGCACAACAACAGTATTCGTCGCACAAATTCCTACCTGAGGAAATGTTCTCGTCGCCATGACTTCAAGATGACAACATGCTTTCGTGGTGCTAAATTTTGCGCCACGAAGGCCTTTCGTCCTTTAAAATTTAATGAGACAATTAACATTTCCATCGAGTAAATATCTTTGCACGATGAATGTTCGTTTATTGATCACTCAAACCCTAACTTCACAAGCTTTGCACGACAAGATGTTGGCGACGAAGGTTTCGTTGGACAATTTTTTGGCTGACGAAATTCTTTTTTGTGCGACGATCTAGATTTCACCACAATAACTATTACATGTAGTATTGTAGGAAAATGGTTAGTAAATGAGATTGATTCCAAAGCCAAATCAAGGGAATTTGCTGGCAAATTGGCCAATTCAATTGATAGGCTAATTTACTTGATTAAACAATTGATATTCTAAGAGAGTCTTTATCTCTCATTGAGAGCTCTTCTCACTACTTGTGTGAGGCAACCGGTTCAAGCTTTAGCTTCAGCTACGTGCCCTATCTATGGTCAGGGTCGGTGGTAGTCTCTTTCTTTTTCTTTTTCTTTCTATTTTCCATTTCTTTCATGTCTATTACTTTTTCTCCCCTACTCCTCACTGACCAGCGTGGTCTTTACATCCTACAAGCCTTTGATCCAATCCGACTATGTCCTCAGATCCATACTCTTCTTTTCTCTACCCCTTGATATACCTCAAGCTTTAATTCGTTCTATCTGACTTGGCTCCATTTTTCATCAATTTCTTTCCAAATCCGGTCAGCAATCACCTTTGACACCCTTCCATTGCGGTTCATGGGGAAGATGTGTAGAGTTTCGGTGTTCACACCAGCTCAGGTGTTGCACCACCACCTTCCCTTAGTTTACCTTTGTTGGCAGTGTTGCCTATGGGAATCCCACTGGCTTCTTTGTTTCCTTTTACTTGGTGGTTGCGATCAAAGAGGATCTCTTTGTTGGATGATGGGGTCTTCCTTCTTTCCATACCTGAGGCGTCATTTGGTTGGATCTATGGAGTTCGTCAGGGTTGTTGGTTCAATCATATCACGAGGTGTAGCGGCTACAGTCGTAGCACAAAGCTAGGGTTTTTTCGGTTTGCTATTTTTTGTTGGGCCTAATCTCTTGCTTAGGCTCTTGGTGTGTTGTTTGGTGTGTTTTCTGTTGTGTTGTTTTGAAGGCCCCATTTTCCTTTGTATATTTAGTTTGGGTGTTTGCTATGTAAATTTATTATGGCAATGAAAATTTACCTTTCTACCAAAAAAAATTTAAAAAAAAAAAAGACAATTGATACCCTAATTGAAATTGGCCGATTTAGAACTTGTTTGCATGTGCTTTTAAAATGACTGAAAGCGCTTTTGGGGGAAATGCTTTTAGAACCAATCTTTAGTAAAAATGCAAGTGAATCTTGAAAAATCACTTAAAGTGCTTCTTAGAAGAAGCACATAACTTATGCTTCTTGAATAAAGCACTTTAAGTGCTTTTGAAACCTAAAACATTTTTTCTAAAAGTACTTTCAGTCATTCTAAAAGCACATCCAAACGAGCCCAACATGTTGGTTCATATTATAAGGTGATTAAATCAGCCAAATTAAGGGATTTGACCAGCCAATTTATTTGGTCAATAAATAAAATTGGCACCGAATCAAACTCTTTTGGGATGTAGTTTAAAATTGTGGTGTTTTGATATAGGCACCTTGTCACAGCCCGTCCCGGATTTTTATTTTCGACGGTGTGAGATGTCAAAATTACCCTTGGAAGTTTTGAGTTGTGTTGTGTGATTTAAGCTTAGTTTTAGACCTATCCTTATTTTTTCTAAGTTTGGACTTAACTTAGACTTAAGTGGATTTCATTTTGTTTTGGTGGGTAGACAACTAGACAACACACACACACTCACCAATCCCTTTCCCGTTGACCTTCTCTCTCCTCTCTCTCTCTTAGACTCTCATCCATTTCCGTACAAGTCGTACGGACAACCTTCAAACCATCCATTTCCAGCACAGATCGACACTTTGGAGGATGGTTTCACGATGCTTGTGAACTTAGGAACACAACCATACCATTTTTAGAAAGTGAAACCTCCATTTTCCCGTGAAACCAAAACCTCTGATTTCATGTATTGTTCATGCACACGTAAATGTGAAGTTTTTAGGAGATTTTAAGCCTCTAGGAAGTTTTAGATCATCTTCACGAAGCTCGGAGAAGAAAAACGAAGTGTTTTGGACGTCGGGAAGTCGAGTTTGGAGAGTTTCAAGTTTGGCCGGATTATCGAGGCTTCTCCAACAAGATTCTGTGGATTTCAAGGCTTGAAACTGGTAAGAATATGTTCTACTTGTTGTCGGCTTCATTTTGAGACAAATTTCATGAAATTTGGTTAAGAAATGAGTGAAATATGAAGATTTTATGATTTTCCAGTTTCCAGTGACGGGGACGGTCATCGGAGTTTGAAGGTTGAAAATGACGGAATATTCCGTCAACTTTGACGAAATATTCTAACGGCGTCAAGTAACTTTAACGGCGTATGCTTGTTTTTAACGGAATATTCCCTAATGCTGTCAACTATTCCGTCCACTGTGCCAGGCACGTACCTGCGAGTAGGGGTGCGTCTGGCCGTGCCTTGGCTGGCGCGTGAGGGTGCGTGGGTGGTCAAAA
>JADOBS010300768.1:0-11137 GCA_015708375.1 Cydonia oblonga
TAAGTCTCAACAAAATTGAATGTCAAAGGAATAAAAATCTGTCCTTAAGCATCTCTATTCTCTTGGACCAAGCATGAAATCCTAAGCACTTATCACCACACAAAAAAAAAAACAAGCTGAAAAACCATGACCAAAGGCACTTAACAGAGCCTTTCACCGGGTTAGAACCCACCATTCCAAGCAATAT
The DNA here is from genome assembly GCA_015708375.1 of Cydonia oblonga. Lineage (NCBI taxonomy): Eukaryota > Viridiplantae > Streptophyta > Magnoliopsida > Rosales > Rosaceae > Cydonia > Cydonia oblonga. The sequence continues at coordinate 188 of JADOBS010300768.1, forward strand.
CCAGCAAGGTTTCACCTAAAAGGCATATGACTCTTTTTTTATGTTTTGCTCTTATTATACATTTAAAATGTTTTCCACTATTTAACAATTGTATCCTTATAAATTACCTATGAATTATCAACTTGAAATTATAGGACATAAGAACGTAGTTTGAACTGTGTTTAGTATTGTTCCGTTAAACATATTCGTACAGCCAAAGGCCTCTGTTAAATAATTTATATCTGCATTATGTCCTTCTCTATGAGTCTATGATTGCAATATTACTGCTGTTCTTTACCAAAACAAATCTCTTAAAAATTAGGTTTCTCAGTTAGGTTAGTGTATGTTAGTATATGATTAAAAATTACAAAAAAAGTTCATAATTCATGAACATTCCTAGCTAGAAGGAAGGTTAGTGTTAGATCCCACATTGTCCAGGGGAGTGATCCTTATATGTATATTCTCATCTCTACCTAGCATAAGGTCTTTTGGGGAGCTCACTGGCTTCGGAGTTCATCGGAACTCCGAAGTTAAGTGAGTAGTGCACGAGAGCACTCTCATGATGGGTGACCCACTGGGAAGTTCTTGTGTGAGTTCCCAGAAACAAAACCGTGAGGGAGTGGTCGGGGCCCAAAACGGACAATATCGTGCTACAGTGGTAGAGCGGGCCCGAGATGTGGTGGACCCCGGGCCGGGATGTGATAATTTTGTATCAGAGCCTAACCCTGGCTGTGGTGTGTCGACGAGGACGTCGAGCCCCTAAGGGGGGTGGATTGTTAGATCCCACATCGCTCAGGGGAGTGATCCTTATATGTATATTCTCATCTCTACTTAGCACGAGGCCTTTTGGGAGCTCATTGGCTTTGGAGTTCATCGGAACTCCGAAGTTAAGCGAGTAGCGCACGAGAGCACTCCCATGATGGGTGATCCACTGGGAAGTTCTCGTGTGAGTTCCCAGAGACAAAACCGTGAGGGTGTGGTCGGGGCCCAAAGCGGACAATATCGTGCTACAGTGGTGTAGCGGGCCCGGGATGTGACAGTGTATGTTTAATTTAGCTCCCCTGATTTTTAATTTGTTTTTGTTTTTGTTTTGTTGGGTGATGCAGTTTGATCGGATCCAGTTGTTGGATAATCCCTAAAGTAACAAGAAGGAACTGACTACTGGGATTTTTTTAGCAAGTAATAATTTTTAATTACTTACATGTTTTAATTTTAATTTATGATTTGATTGGCCCTTTCTTATATAAATTTCGAGCCCCATAATTGTTGGACCATTGATATTGTTATGTGTTATTAGTGAATGCGTTTTGAGTATGTTAGCTAATGGGTTATGTGTTGGGAGACTCACTTTGCATAACAACTTGTAGTAGCTCATACACGTGACATAGCACTCCTTTTATTACAAATGGTTGATATTTCAAATGCTAGGAATGCAGTCCATATATACTTTGATTACGAACTCTAATTACATAATTCTGCGGTGAGCTCAAGAGCTTTTGATTTGCTTAAGCCATATGGCGAGTTGCAGCCTCTTTCAACTTTGCTAAAAAAGAATAAGCATATTTCAATATCTTCATTTTTCTTTTCAGTTTTAATTTATGATTTTGCTAATTTTTATGTATTTCTTGAAGATCTCTCTCTTTCTTTTTATGTTGAAATTAGAACATAGTTTTTTCACATGAAAATTGAAGTTTTCCATGATTGAGAACTCTCTTTTTGTTCAAACTGTGTTACAAGTTTTGTTTTGTTTTATTTTTCTTCCTGCAGGTGGACCTAAAAAAAGATCAAGCATGCAAGGGAATGCTAGGATCAACATATGGAGTTACCTCTCATGTTAAATTTCTGTTGTGGTATTTTTTCATTAAATATTGGTGAAAACATTGTTTAGTATAAACCTAATCACAATACTAACGAGGAGATAGATTAGAATAGAGACGTGTTAGTTTGATTTAATGTTTACTTTAAAGATTTTGGATAATGATCATGAATTTTGGTGATATTGCATATCTGCTTTTTTAACCACATTTATGCATACTGTTCGTTTAAAGTATATCAATGTGACAGCTAAATGATTCAGTTTGCATGACATGCTTAAAAATTATAGCTTTAACTAATCACTCATCTTTCATCTCTCTGCCTTTCTCTCACTCTTACAGTAATATACTGCCGGTTTGCAGGTAAATCATTTTTTGCAGGTAAATCATTTTTCATAAAAAGTATGCATTTTACTATTCCTAGCACAATCATTTGTATCAAGTTTCAGCATTTTGTTCTAATTTTTGCAAGTTATTTGGTACAGCTATTCATAGTCTGATCACAATTGCTGAGTCTCAAGAGCAATGGAGTTGCTGTTGAAAAGAGTAAGTTGATATTTGAGAAGTGTTGTGTTTCATTTCCAGTACCATTTTGATAAACATAATGGTTAATGTTGTGGGGATACTACTGGAACAGGCATAAGCACCTCTACTGTTGTCTCAAAGCTGGATGGCGAAGATGGATGGATTGTGTTGAAGGTTCAGGTTCGTTATTTCCTTTTGATTTTACTGATCAAAGTTGTTATGTTACTCACTGATGGACTTCTGTAATAATTATGTGTTCCTAATACTAAAGTTGTCCCTCTTTCCGTGTCATAGTTGGTGATTTTGTTGGGAAGGGCTGAAGAAGTCGAGGAGACTGCAGTTCCTGTGGTTGCAGCGTGAAGGCATATATGATTCAGCAGAGTTTGAGTTGAAACTTGGATGCTGAGTAGTAGCTGGGTAATTCATTATAATAATAAGGATGTGTATATGAGAGACAGGTTTAGCACTTTGCTTCCTAATGCATGTTTTCTTACATGCCCTTTGATATAAATAGTGAGGTTTTTGGCAGCTCACATCTCTCTCTCTCTCTCTCTCAGCTCACACACGCACACAGAAACTACCACATTGTTAGAAAAGCTGAAGAAGCACTAGAATTTAGTGAGTCTGAAACGTTGAGGTTGACATTTAGGGTTCTCTTTCTTTTAGAGGCTGGAAGATATCTGGATATGCTTCAAATTTCAATTTTTGTGGCCAGATTTTAGTGCCCTGTATGGTTTGTGTTGTGCTAAAAGCATGATTGTTTATGTTGGAGTGGTTTAAGGGAATGTCCAACTGAGTTGGGCAGCTTTTGTTCATTCTGTTAAGGTGAGCGTCTTTGGGGGTATTGTGGGTATATTGTCCGAATTGGGGTTTTTAAAGTTGAAATTTAATCTGGGATTCTGAATTTTTTTTTACAACTTAGTAATTTTTGGAGTTATTCTTAGTTTTTATCAAGAAATTTGATTTAGGTTTCATATATTTTGTGAAATTAGATACTTTTTTGTGAAGATTTTTTTTTAATATATTGTTGTGGTAGTTAAGGTAATTTACGCGTTTGAAAAAGCTCGAGAGTTGAATGTGACAAAGTAAGCAGATTAGCATGTAAACCTGAAACCAAGAAGCTCAAACCCCGAGAATTCGATGGTTAGCCTGTTTTCAGATTTGTTTGCTTAAGTTAATTTTGTTGTAAATTAATTAATAACATATCAGACCTCAAAATTCAGGTAACCCCATGATTTTAATATTGCTTCTCCTGTTTTATCTAATTATTGTTTTATGAATTGTATTCTTCAGTTAAATAATGATTAATTAGAATGTCTAGGAAAAAACCTCAGGCATTGCAGTGTTTGAAATGATAAATATAAATCCAATTTGGCCATTAGCCAGTCAGACAACCTAATTTGGGAAGTAGGTTTTAAAGTTTCAATAGTTTCGTTGTGTGTAATTTTTTGTGCTTTGCCTACCAGGAATCTAATAACCAAAGGCTTACTTATGTTTCTCAAATGATGTTTAACTGTATGTTTCGTTTCTTTACTATGTTCAGATGTTATAAATGATCAGTTCTGTTATGCTGTAGGAAACGAATTTTGTGATGCTGTTAAGAATAAAGGATCTAATATATTTGATTTGTTGTCTACCGAAAACCAAGGAACTTGATAGCACATATTTACTAAGTCAGTTACCTGCTTTGCGATAGCTTCTTTCTCCCTTCTTGATTGCCAGGTGCGGATCCATGCATTGTGCTTATATTTTTGTAATTTAATTATCCTCTTTCTCCCTTCTTTAGTGTTTGATTCTGAAATTAATTTGTGTATGAGTCCTGATCTCTGTAATTTTGTGTAAAATTCAATGACTTTACCTTTTCTAATGCCTTTTTATTTTCTATTTTTGTCTTTGAGCTTCTGCTTTTTGGGCATTTTGGGTTCTATTTTTCTATTTCCCAGTCGACTGGAAATATTGAGGGGAGGGAGAGAGAAATTGCTCTGCTATAACTACGCTTCTGTATTTCTTACGGGTTGGTATATTTGATAATTAGAAATGACAGCTTTACTTGATTGATGTTTTATTTTTCTGTATTCAATTTAAGGTACTATGAATTGGGACCCGACAATCCACCATACGCTGCCAAGTTCTACAACTGTTGTGGGGATGCACTACCAGCTTCCATGTTTCGTATGATGACGATTGATCCATGTAATATCTCTCTTTTAAGTTTCATCATTTCATTCAGTCTTGCTCTTGCACTCTAACCAAGAATCTGTATCTCCATTAATTTCATTTAAGTTGATGCGTAATTGGGTTTTTTGACTTAAGGTATGTTTTCTTTTCTTTTCATTATTCAATTAATCTTTCCTGATGTTGTTTATATAATTCTGAGGGGAGAGAGTTAATGGAATGGGGGTAAAAAAAAAACAGGGGAAGGAAAGGGAAAGATAAGTGCACGGGTTGGCCTGAGTTTTTCTTATTTGGTCTGAGATTTTGTTTACGTTTGGGGTTCTTTTGCCCTAACATTGTTTTGAATTCATATAGAATTTTGTTTATGTTAGGGGTTGTCATGTTCGTGTATTTAATTTGGTGTTTGATAGTTTACGTTACAGTTGCCGTCGGTTTTCTTAAAGGATAAATCCAAGCGATTTTCAAATGTATGTGCAAATGTTAACACTTTATAGATTTTTAGTTTTTAAACAATAAGATAATGCAACCGTTCAGAGTGAGGATAGGTGGAGGAGAATTATATCCTTCAATGAAAATGCTACATTCATATTTTTGTAATTGGTTACAGGGTTAAAAAAAAAACAGTTGAGCGCTATTATATTATCCGTGTCTTGATAATTTTGTTAGTGAAATAGAAAAAAAAAAAAGAAAAAAGAAAAGGTGAGTCGGGCCGTTAAATAGTGTAAAATTTTGAGTTCACAATTTTTTTTTAGTCATATTAATAATTGCTTTTGCATATATATATGCTGGTATTTGTGTAATTCTTTTATATATATATGGTGGTATGCTCCATGAGGTGACTTTCTTGAAACTTTATATGACAAACACATATCAATGCAAGTGAGGAAGGATGTGTGGAGCCAAATGAATAAGACATACGAAAATGGTTGAAAGGTTTCGGAGACAGTGGGTATATATTCCTATATTTGAGTTGGTTTGAAACTTTTTCTTTGACGTTCATCCTTTTGTAGGTTTCCTTCGTTACTAAGACATTTTTATAATTGTAGATACAATGTATTGGGCCCGAGAACCACTGTTGGGGACTCATTTTAGAAATGTTGAGCGTGTTTGACATAGTTTAATATCAAGATTTCTTAAGTTCTTTTATGTTGATTTGTACTGTAGTTGTTGAGAATATCGCGTTTAAGAATGTGATAAATAGAACAAACTCCAGAAATCGAAACACAAATAACCAAGATAAATAACACTAAGAATTTACGTGGTTCGGCAATATGTGCCTACGTCCATGGGACAGCAACAACAATCTTTCACTATATCAATGAGTACAATCAATAATCTTGCCAAATCTCTAGAACTAGAACTTGACAAAAAACCTGAAAGAAGAAGAACAAGAAATACACTATCTCTTTTCTTTTATCTCGCACACACTTTTTTATTCTCTCACTCTAATCCCTTGAGTGGTATACAAAAGATTGTTTTGCTCCCTCCTTAAAACTAGTACAATAGCCCATTTATATAGACATAATAAAGGTCTTCTTCAATAAGGATTATTAATCCTAATTGGAATCTAGTTATAAATCCTACAAACTAACTCCAATTGGGTAAACAACTCCAATTAGGAAAACAACTCCAATTGGGAAAACAACTCCAATTGGGAAAACAATTTAATCCAAGTCTATAAATCCTACTCCAATTGAGAAACTAACTCCAATTGGGTAAACAACTCCAATTGGGAAAACAATTTAATCCTCTAAGACTATAATTCCTTATAGACTTAGGACAACTTATAATGAGCTGGAAAAAACCCAACGGTAGTAGTTGTACAACTTTGTGGATTTTAGTTAAAGAGAGAAACTACCAATTCTGATTGCAAAATCAGACATAAGAAAGGGTAAATATGGTTCTGAAGTAACTGAAGAACTTTCTGTATTTCTAATTTTCCATACAACTAATTATGTGATTTATTGTGATGCAGGAAAACTATTCAGAGGAATCTTATAACTTGGCATGTATCCTCACCCTCCCTCCATATCAAAGAAAAGACTGGAAATTTTTTATTGCCTTCTGTAAGCTTTGTACTTTCTTTCTTTACTCGTTTTGGCATATTTTTCTCTGTCTCCGTTCTGTCTTGACGATTGAGTTCTGCTTTACTATCGATAGTCCTTGCAATATTTTTGAATTGTGTTGAACCCAGACGTCTATTATAGGTATATTCCCCTTTAAGGTTTTTAAAATATTCTTCTATAGTCCTGCAATGAGATGTAGTTGTAGATTGTGGAAGATCGTATTAAGCTAAAATTTCATTATACGTACTGTATAGTATTATCTAAAGCTCTCTAACTATTCAATTGTTTCAGCAGTAAAAAATTGATTGATTAGAAGAACTGCAAACCTCGAATTTCCTTCATAAATGTATATTTGATGTTGTTTTTCCATATAAATCTTCTCTTGCAAAGAAATTCAAAGGGCTCTAATTGTATTCATGGACTCTATATATAACCTGCTATCCAACTATTCCCTGTACTAAATCTTCAAACCCTTCATATAAATGGGCTGTGATATTTTCTGTTTTCTCCACTCCTGTGCTCACCAATTTCGGTGGTTTTGTTTTGCTCCATATAGATAAACTTAATTGAAATATATAGTCTTCGCACGTTGTCACTCGATTTGTGTGCATGCAAATACTGCTATAGGTATGGGTTTTGGAAATTTGCCAAGTTTACTGTGTTTCAAAATTTCAATTTTAAAAATTCGGTATCTTGATGATTCTTTTCAGGTTTGTGGGTAGTTTAGAATTTAGTTTGAGAGGTTGTGATGGAAGTTGAAATGTTTCTTTGTTGTGTTTATGTATTCTTTGAGTTGGTTGATACAGTTAAATTTATCTCTAAATCAGTTTTGATAAATGTTTTGCCAGACGGTCAAAATGCTTGAGAAAAAATGAGAGTACTACAGAAGGCTGCTACAAAAGGGTAAGAATAGCTGCCGAGGGCTACTACAGTTTTTGTTAATTAAGGGTCGGCAACTTACCTGACATTTGTAATCATCAATTCTTGACTCAAGCATTACTTATGAAGAGTGAAGTTGTATAACTTTTGGAGTTAACATTTTGAGAAATAGCTTTCATTTTTGTTTTCATTTTGCTGATTTTCGAAGTGGTTGTGGGAAGCGGTTCTTTTGAACCAGATTAATTGATTTCACTGATTGCATTTTGATTGTGTTTTTTTAATTTTGGGAGTCGATCTTAAATTGTGGTGGCCTTTTGAGGAATTCGAGGTTTTTCCAAATCTGAATTTGATACGTGTGTTGTGCTGAGGTTGAATTTAAATTTTGCATATTGGTTTCTTATCAGCTCACTTCACCCATCTCTTGGTTATTTGAATTCTTTAGAGATGCCTATATGATTTGTGATTTTCTTGGATTTACTCTGGTGAAATTTGTTCATCTGCACTGGTTCATTTTAGGACGTGACTCCATTTGTGTCGCCTTTGTAATGCATCATTTTGTGCAAATTATTCAAGTCTATTATGGCTAATAATTTCAAAACATGTAGCTTAGCGTGGACATTTTTTCTAGTATCTATCTTAAGGCCTCCCTCCCACCATGGAGAATTCTTAAGACTTTGACGTTGACTTTGAATGCGGCAATGGATTTGTCCCGGATCAATTAAATTCTACGTTTTCTATATTCACTTTAATCAATTTTGATATCAGTTAACTTTGCTGCTAGAGATTTTGGTATATCATATTGTTTGGTCCCAAAATGACAATGTTGGACGAGGATAATTATGAGCTCGGCCCAATATATGAAATTAGGGTATTTTGGAATACACCCAAGGAAGGCCCAGCCTAGTGGATTTGGTCGAATCCTATCAGGAGATGATCTTATCTGGATAGGGGAGTCGACTGAGTCTTGATGTAACAATCAGTCTTTAGATATTAGTTATACTTCGAATTAGGAGAGATGCCGAGAATCAAGGAGTGAATATGAAGAATAATAGGGCTAGATTCGGAGTTCTACATTGATTAGGATTGGCCGAATCCCATTGGGATGTGATCAAAGAATTATGGTCCGAATGGGACTCCACTTGGGCGATGTGGGAATTACTATTATAAATAGAGAGGGGAGTGCATCATTCAAGGCCCCTCCAAAATCAACACACAAAGTTGCCATGTGCAACTCTTGCTCTACATGAAACCTCTAAAACATCTTAAGACTTTTATTTTACCCTTTTTCCCACCAACATTTTCAATTTGGAGAAACAACACTGGAGCTGTAGAATCAGTCAACAACATTGCTCCAAGACCGATTGGTTATCTATCCAAGTCTCGGTTAGCAAGGAACCTATGAGTTCTTGCTAGAAGAGGTCATCTCATTAGCCTTCTCGGCGAAGCCAAATTTGATATTGAACTTCGCTGAACTAGCAGCCTTGTTTCATGCTCTAGAACCTGAAGACCGAGATGTGTTCCTACCTTGGCCGCAATCACAAGATTCAAAAGTCATCAGAATGCCCAACCCCACATCAACATTCATTTACTCCCCGGCCGAGCTCGGCTGACGGGTTGGCATGCCCCGCATTTGACCAAAGGACGTTGTTAGCTTATTAACTATTCGGCATACATGCAACGTAAGCTAAGTAGTTTTTAGAGTCGTTACAACAAACACTTATTTGGGTCGTTTGACTACAATGAAAACATAACATCAACCCAAGGAGATTCCAAATTTTAGCCCAAATTCTACACACAAAAAGTGGCAAGGTTTCCAAACAAATCCACTCCACTATCAAGTTATTTGGCAGTTATTGAGACAAATTCACGATGTCTAATTTCAACATACTTATAATAATAACCGCTGATGGTTTTGCAAACTTTGAACATAACTGTGATCAATTATTCACATAAACTAGCAAAAGAAAACATCAACCCATGTCTCATCTGATGACACAGCACTCAAATCAAACTCTTCTTCCTAATTGCTTCCTGTCAATGCATATACTTCCGCCAACAGCTTCATTGTCGAATTGTTCTGGGTGCAACGAGTATAAGGCGAGTTACAACACGTTTGCCATTGTCCTCGGCAAGGGACCAGCAAGCTCTCCTAATCTTTAATCGTGTCCAGTTGGTACCACTATTTACCATATTCTGCAGCTTCCTTGCAACGGTCGCAGTTTGCAGATAACTCGCTGACGGTCACTGTTTGTACAAGCTCTTCAACATCCTCCTTAAATACTAGACGAACGGCACATTCATGCAGTCCGAAGCCTGGGCCGTCGGACCCAAAAGTTGCACTGATTAGATTCAATTGATTCCACGATTCAGGAAATAGAGCACGCGGTATATAGACAATCCAAATCAAATCATGCCCATGCAACCACATGTCTTTATCTGTATGGAATGTTACACGGAGCTTATTGTCACAATTAGCCTGAGTGTTCAGATCACAAATGAGCTCACGAGCAAACTCTGAATCCGGAGTGTCATTGATGATGTTTGGATGTTCATGGATCGATGCAGAAACAGATAGAGCAATCCCTAACCAATTACCATCATTGCACAAAGGCACTTCGATTTCAGCAGAGTCGCCTTTATTCGGATTCAAGAACCACTTCGGAATTTCAATTCCAGCGAGATTCAATGCAAAGTGTTCGTCAGACCAGACCTGTAAAGAAAAATTCTAAATGTGAGATGTGTGAGAGAGAAAGAGAGAGAGAGAGAGAGACATACCCGGTGTCTGATATTTTGAGAGATCAACTGGAACTTTCTTTCGTGTGGAGTACTGTGATCGCGTTCTTGAGGACTATGTTTTTCCTCTGTGAGGACTTTGTGACTTTGCTCTAGAATTAATTTTATCCAATGTTTTACCACCAATTCATTATAATATCCAAAGAGGGTGTCTGAACTGCCTAATATACACTGTATGATTGTCTGGACAAATCCTTGTAAATCTTGCTTGTACAAAATCCGGAGCCCACAGATCTTAACCTTTAAAGCAGGTCTATAGGTAATAAAGGAAAGGCAGATTTTCCTTGATGATGTTTGAGTGAACAGTTCGGGAATCATTGCTCGTGGAATGTAGACAATTGAAAGGTGATGTTTATCGGATATCATGGTCTCAAAGTTTAGGGACAGATTCATATAATGTTTACCCATTTCGAGTCGACAAGAACCATAATACTGATCCTTTTTAACGATTTGCTGGTGTTCCACTGCAAGTGATACGCATAGAGAAAACCCCATCCACTTCTTACTCTTGTGCAGATTCTGAGGCAGCTCGATTGTCACAGAAGTCCCAACTTCAGTGTTGAACCACGCTGGGGATCCGCTTAAAGAAAAATCATAGTCTTGCCACCCATGGTTTAGTCCCTGGAGAATGCAGAAATAATGTGTTGAGAGAGAGAGAGAGATAGAGAGAGAGAGAGAGAGAGAGAGAGAGAGAGAGAGAGACCTCCAAGTATCTTGGA
>JADOBS010300769.1:0-11139 GCA_015708375.1 Cydonia oblonga
ATGACGTCAAATACAATTTAAATTATTAAAAGTTATAAAAAGTTTTAAAAAAAAAAAAAAAAAAATTGATTAAAAATATAAAAATTATAATTTTCTATAAATACCTAACCATGTTCTTCCACTTTACACTACATTTCAATATTTTCAAATAGTTTCAACAAACGTTTTATTATTGTCCGAAATTAAAAATAAAGTTATCCTTAATTATTTTATAAAATAAAAAATACAATATATTTTGATACGAATTGCCTGGACTATTTAGTTTAGGGTGGAGATGCACTTGGGTAGTTATTGATCACTGCAGACAATTATTGTTCTTTTAAAGGGATTGAGTTGTTATTCCCCAGAGGGGCCTAGCAACGATAGATTTGCTCTAAGAGTAACTTCACCCCTAAAATATCCCCTAGGCTATTACCTCCCAAGCTGTTGAGGAAAACAATTATTGTCTTTAGTGAACAGTAACTGCTTAAGGGCATATACGCCCTTAAACTAAAAAGTCCAACCAATTCGTATTAAAATACTTTTTTTATAAGATAATAAAAATAATTTTATTTTTAATTTTGGATAGAATTTTTAACTAATCTCGTAACGTGACGTGTCATTATCTGGAAGTACACTTGTGGGTAGATTTTATTAACACATAAACTTACAAAAACACAACAAATAATTTTTTTTTTTTGAATTTTTGAATAATTTATTATAATTTTATTAACTTAATTAATCGGGACCGTTGGATTACAAAAAAATCCAACGGTCCAGAGTGTTTATGTCATCTAGCCGTTGGGCCCAAAAATATAGCCGTTGGAAATCCAATTGTTGAGGAAGAGCCACTTAGCCCCTAATCCGGAGCCACTTAGTGCGCCTGCACGCAGCTCCACCCTTGAAATCTTGTCGAGGGAGGCGCCCTTTCTCGCAGTGAATTGCACACGTCTGGGGCAAAAAAATAAAAATCGTGACTGAGACCACCGTGATGTCAGCTTGACGTTACTCCACCTAGTCACAGGCCAGGCGATTAGTGTTTGGCTCCCTTGGAGCCCAGGTTATTAGGAAGGGCTAAACCATTTTTGGGGGTTGGGGGATTGGATTGCCGAATAGCTTAGGAGTTTGCTAGGGTGGAGCTCTAACCAAGAATCCCCATTTTCTTGTCAAAAGACTCAGTCAAAACAGTCACTAGAACGCACAGAAAGCTCCAGTACACCAGCAGTAGCTGATTAGTACTCCCCCCACTGATCTTATCAGCAGGGTTCTTATATGTGGTGCCAGTTGGTACTTGTCAGACAAACCAACCAACAACCAACAACCAAGCAACAGAGAGAGGAAGAAGAGAGAGAAAGCGGAAGAAGAGAGAGAGAGCTGCAATGGGAATAGTGGAAGAAGCTCACAACGTGCGCGTCTTAGGGTCGGGTCAGCAAGTCCTAGTCCTGGCACACGGCTTCGGCACCGATCAGTCGGTCTGGAAACACCTCGTCCCCCACCTCGTCGACGACTACCGCGTCATTATGTACGACAACATGGGCGCCGGAACCACCAACCCTGAATACTTCGACTTCGAGCGCTACTCCACCCTCGAAGGCTACGCCTACGACCTCCTCGCCATTCTCGAGGAGCTCCGCGTCAAGTCATGCATATTCGTCGGCCACTCCGTCTCCGGCATGATCGGAGCCATAGCCGCCATCACCCGACCCGACCTCTTCACCAAGCTCGTCATGATCGCCGCCTCCCCTAGGTAAATATCATCGTCTGATTAATCCATTTAATTAGGAACTAAACAAAGTCAATTATTATAGAATGCAGCTCAAGTCCCACAAACCCAATTACTTAATCATCCTAAATTTACCTTTGCCAATAAGATATTAGTTTTTTATTTTTGTGATTTGGAGAGTTTTGAAGTTCAACCTCTCCCTACTTTGTCCAACAAAGTAGAGACTGATTTGTTCGAAACTTTGTTCGAGAGGATCCATCAGTTATTAACTAATTTCTCCAATTTTACCTTTTTATATGATTTTTTTTCTTGTTAATCTAGTACATGTCTGTTCAAAGTGGATACATCGATCTAATTGACTAATTAATTTAATTCTTCGAAAACTACCTTTTGATTAGTATATTGGCTCTCCAATATTTCTCAATCATTGTTATGTTATTTAATTACACTTGCTAAGCACAATTAACAATTCAACTAATTAAAATGAAACATTTTTATAGGTATCTCAACGACGTGGACTACTATGGAGGATTCGAGAAAGAAGAACTGGAGCAACTATTCGAGGCGATCCGGTCCAACTACAAGGCATGGTGCTCCGGATTCGCGCCACTGGCCGTGGGTGGCGACATGGACTCGGTGGCTGTCCAGGAGTTCAGCCGGACCCTATTCAACATGCGGCCGGACATTGCCCTCAGCGTGGCACAAACCATATTCCAAAGCGACCTGAGACAAATACTTGGGTTGATCACAGTGCCATGTCACATATTACAAAGTGTAAAAGACCTTGCTGTCCCTGTGGTTGTGTCCGAGTATTTGCACCAGAATCTTGGCGGCGAGTCGATCGTCGAGGTCATGTCGTCAGACGGTCATCTTCCGCAACTGAGCTCACCGGAGATTGTGAATCCGGTGGTGCTCAAGCACATCAGATATGACATAGCCGTGTAATTCTAATAATTTTTCAAAGCGTAATTGGAATAATTAAAGTCAACTTATTGTGTAGGTGGGTTGTTAATTTGGGTTTAGGTCTTCGGGTGGAGTGCGACTTGGTTTTTTTATTCGATAATGACATAATGTCATGTTACTTGGATCAAAACATACAAGCTTTATTATTGAACACGTACTTTCATCGTCAGTGAATTTGTTATATGTAAATTGTGTTTTTACGCATCTCTAAAAATCATTGTCTTTGTTGGCTGTTGGTTCGACTTTGGATTTATGTGGATAATGTGTGATGCGATCGGACACATGGACAACTTCATAAGAAGGAATGGAAGTTAATGTTCCACATCTCCCACTTTGTACCACGGAAGTATGAAGGCTTGTTCCCAAGGAGCCATGCATGTTATATATATAGTTGAAGAAATATCTTGTAGGAGTACACTTGTCATGACTCACGAAGCAGTTGCGTGGTGTCATTGGTGAACATGTTTTCCGCATGTTGTCGTTCCTTTGCCGATCTGCGGATGTCCACATTTGTTGTAGTCAAACCATGCATATTTTTGGAACAAAATTACATGTTTATTGTCACACATGACATATCTCGATCTAATAATGCAATTTTCTAACCATGAGATGGTGGCTCAGTGGTAAATATCTGATTACGAGGCTTCTTTCAAACCAAAAAATGGAGGTCTCGGGTGCAAAACCCACTGTTGGTGTGGAAGCCAGACTTATGGCCAGGGGGAAACTTAAATGTCTCTATGAGTCTTCCCGGCCCTCGGAAGGGGTGGATAACCTTGGCTTGCCACCAGTTGTCCTCCTTTTAAGGAAAAAAAATAATGCAATTTCCTATGAGGAAAACTTACACATAATATCATATTATTGGACTAGAGCGTCAGGTGACTAAACATGTTTGATGCAAATCCTTCTCCTATTTTAGAATTAGAGCATAAGTCATTGAGTAAAGGTATATTCCAGCCTGACCTTAGCAATCGATCGCATAAAAATTCTGAAGGCCAATTTAGTAATGTAGTAGTCATTTTCATAAACTGCTTTTGATGTACTTTGAAAATATTAAGTTTTGGAGTATAAATGGTAAGTGTTTAGTAAGTTATTAGTATAAGTGTCTACGCGTTGCTGCTAGATTTTGTCAATTGCAATATACTTACTATCGTTGATCAGAAATCTTGTACAATAGTAATATTGGATGATGGCGTTATAATCATAAAAATTTCTCCTAGGCCGGCACGAACTGTCATAACTTGTAAAAATAACAATTGACAAAAACCTGTACACATTGGAGTTATAACATTGAAGATATTCAACTGAAAAAAGCTATCATTCTTCTTGTAACATAATTGCAAAAAAAATGGAAAAAGAAAAACATTGAGTCACTTTCCTTCCAAATCAAATTTACTTACCATGTGAGAGGTTGATAGAGCTTTCATCTAGATCCCAAGCACATGCCAAAGCTTTCAATCATTGAAGGTGATGGTATACCGTTGATTGACTTGTCCCCTATGAATATGTCAGGAAATGTTTATGAGCCAAAAGCTATTGAGGGGCTTGTTAGAAAGTTAGGCAACATGTATAGAGACTGGGAATTATTCAAAATGATCAAAAATGGAGTATAATTGGATAAGCTGTAAAAGACTCAGGTTGTTTCTAGCAAGTTTTTTTATCTGCTTTTCGAGGGTAGAAGGAAAATTTGGAAAGATGAGCATACCAAGGATGTGAGAGATCTGGAAGCAGTTTGATTTCAGTGAAAATAGTAGAAAACAATGGAAAATTTTCTTTACAAATTCACTTGAATTTCCAATACCATACATAAAGTGACTATAGGGAGGGAATCCAAAAAAAACCGAACATTGTAAAATTTTTGGTGGATGTACACCACTGCAAAAATAAACTTATGCAGAACTTCATTGAAGGTATAATGTTTGATTTCAATATTACTCGGAAGACAATTTACCCAAAAAATATCTGGAATAAGTGTGATAAAAAATTACCTTAACACCACCATTATGAAAATTGACACGTTGGAGACTTTTTGGTTCAACCTGAATAGAAAATCAATAGAATTTCAAACGGAAACAATCAGTATTTTCTCAAACCTGAAATTGAATCATCATAAAATGAATTTAGTGGAAGTTGTTTGTTTTATAACTGATATGCTTGCCATGAACATTGTTACTAAGGAAGAAAATTATTGTAGAATTAAACGGTTCTTATATCAAAAGGAAAGAAAAGTACCTGTGCGGTTGTTTATAGTGAGCATGGGTAAACCATTAGCAGCTTTAGTGATATTTACCTTGGGTGCAAGTGTAATTTTTTTCTCAATGCACTGAAATAAGCTGTTGGAATTTGGAAAAAAATTTCATATATTCTAGAATATGAACCTGCAAAATGAATGAGCATATATTAGAACTTTAATTATGAAAATGCTTAATTTTCATAGCTGTTAAAGTATGGTGTGAGCTGAGGAATACAACTGTAAATTTTCATAAAGTATTACCTTTTTCTTGGGCACGCTACAATAATTAGGGGTCTGCATTGTTGAAAACTCACAAAAAATCATAAACTTATAGGAGGTTCCTTATAGTTATCACACGATGAAATTACAAAGACTAAAACGTGAAAAACCTGCCACAATCCATATTGACAACTGCAATTTTTCTGCAAGTTGGAAATGATGAAATGGTCAGTGCAAACATTACAAACAGATTGAAAAACAAAAATTAAAGCCAAGGAAAAACTTGAACACACACCAAAAACGGAAATGCTACATCACTTCTATCTTTCTATCATTTTATTTATTCATTTTAAACTGAAAAAAAATTGTATTGTTTACTTTATTCAAGCATTAAACTTTTATACATTTAATAAACACTAACTTTGATTGGGACCAGTGGAGTGCTTGACCATCACATTGCTGAAAATGTTACCAGATTGCTCAACTACTGTATTAAATATGAGAAATAGAGTTAAAGAGCAGCCAATAGTGGTCGAGTTCTCTTCAAGTATTTGCTCTAAGTCTTCAATATGAGAAATCGAGTTAAAGAGCAGTAAATAGCAGCCGAATTCTCTTCAAGTATTTGCCCTGACTCTTCAAACTCAGGGCCATTGACACCGTTATTTCAAGAAAGCTTCGCAATACAGATGAACCGACCACTTCTCCCTTGCCTTGGAGCAGTCTTTTAATTTCAGGCTTCAACCAATGAGTATCTTCAACCAGGAACTGAGTTTGGAAAAATACAACATAGATAATAATTTTCCTGAATTAAACTCAATTCATATATTTATGAAATGTTTTAAAATCATGTATAAAATAGTGAAATTTTTAAACTCCATTCATATACACAAAGTCACGTCATTCTCAAATCATACACAAAGTCACATCATAACTACAGTGTAAAATTAAAGAACTATGCATGTTAAGAACTATGCATACAAATTATCGGTGTTGAAATAACAATCCAATTTTTTAAACTGAAATTTTCTTTCAGTTTTCTTTCATTTTAAATCAAAATATTTGTAGAATTACCTGTTTATTTTGTTGGAAATTTCTTTCAGTTTATAGAAGCATCTCATAATTTTAATGTGAAGCATCTCCGTTAAGAACTACGTATATCCTGAACCAAATGTTTGTAGAATATACCTGTTTACTACCATTGAAGCATGCATGTTAAGAAAATTATGTAAATCTAAACACGTATTTCAAACAGAGCATGTCCATTCAGCTCTTAAAAACTGAAGGAAAAAGATTTAGGTTTCTTTCTTACCCAAATCCACCAATTTGAATCAAATCTCTGCAACCCTTCCAACCAAACGCAAATTAATACAGCTCTACAATCAATAAACAAAATGCAAGTTAATACAACACTGCAATCAATAAACAAAACCCAAACTTTAAGAATTAAAATCATCAAAAATTCAACAAAGAAAGAGAATCCAGAAACCAAACCTATTAATCAATTCGTAAAATCAACATTAAAGAAAAATTTTCAATAATTAAGTATCTAACTCCACAAATAAACAAAACCCATATCAAATAATTCACAAAAATTAATAACAACTCCAGAATTACCTTCCAAGAGATGGAGACTCCGAGTAGGCTTCGAATAATGATTTGATCGATAAGAAAATAGTTGTAGGTCATGGGATATCACTTTGGGATTTTCATGGTTTACCTTTTCTTTTAAAAATGGGTTAGTACTTGATCATCCAGTCCTCCAACCTTCTGTTCCTCAATCTTCTACAAGGAAAAAACAAAATCAAGGAAAAAAATGGTGTCTCCTACTTCAAACAATGAAAATGCAAATATTTGATACCAATTATCCTTGGACGTAAAAGAAGGCAAGCGTGGACTGCTTACTCAAGCTCAATTGAACATGTTAGAGACGGAAACCAAAGCCAAGGAGGAGAAATAACATTCAAAGCCGAATTTGTGGATGAGACGAGTTCGAGAGCCGCAAACAAAAACCTAAAAAAACGAAAACCCAGGATGAGACATGTTCGAGTGCAATAGATTCAGATTTTTTTTTTTTTTGAATATATGTACAACTAATTTACCAATCAATCATATTAGTGAAAAACAATTAAACCGTAAAATTAACAACAATTAAATCTTAGGAAGACCAAATTTCCTGTAATTCAAAAAACCCATATGAAAAATTGTAAACTGACATACCTCGACCTGGAATATCCACTAGAACTCCAAATCAAGTTGTGATGGCCGACACTTAGAAGGTGATGAAGCCATAAAGTGTAGTGATGTGGAAAATGTGAATAAATTTAAACCTAAAAGTGCCTAAATACAAGAGTGCGCTGTGAGCCGGAATGAACCCATTTCACACGTGATGACAGAGTATAAGTGTAAAGTGGAATGAGAATTATACCATCGAAGGTAACCACGTATACCAATATTTGCCAAGAATCTTCGTCAATACGAAATCTCAACTACTAAAACCTGGAGGGGCAAAAACTAAGGGTGAGTGGGCCTGAAAATACAGTTTTATAAAAACCTTTATGAAAACATTGTAACCTCTCGCCGTAAAACAAGTATAGTTTCCAGAAAATCATACTACATATAAGTATGAAATCAAATGCATGCTAACAGTAAATCCAGAAGTATGCCATAACATGGTATCTCATCAGCAATATAAATATAATCATGTGCTCAATAATCTATATTAGCTCGCAAGTCGGAGTCACCTAATGTGACCTGTACAACTACACCTATGGCTTATCAATCTATGCTAACACACGAGTCGGATTCACCTAATATGCTAGTGCCAAGATCACGTGAAAACTAGCGCTATGCACGGATCACCTACAAGTCGGAGTTGCCTAATGCGACCTGTAAGACAGGCTAACACCTAACTTAGATCCAAGGCGAGCGTGCTGTGTGGGAGGTGAACAATCACGTGAAGGCTGGCCCTGGCCCTGGGCGGGAGCACTAACACTGAGGTGCAATAATGATGAGCGGACTATATGAGTATAAGTGACACACCCCGACCCGGAATGTCCACTAGGACTTCGAATCGAGCTGTGCTGGCCGACACCTGGAAAGTGACGAAGCCATAAGGTGTGATAATGTGAATAAATTTAAACCCAAAAGTGCCTATATACACGAGTGCGTAGTGAGCAGGTATGGACCCATTTCACATGTGATACAGAGCATAAGTAAAGTACAATGAAGTAAGATAATAATTATACCATCATAAGGAGCCACCTGAACTAGGGAGTGCCACAAGTCCTCGTCGATATGAAACTTTGCTACTAGAACCTGGAGGGGTGCAAAATAGAAAGTGTGAGTGAGCAACACAAAGATTTTCAAAAATCAATTCAATTATCAAAGGTAGTAACCCCTCGCCGTAGAACTTGGATAGTTTCCAGAAAATTATACTACGTATAAGTATGTAATCAAATGTATACTAACACTAAATCCAGAAGTATGCCACAACACATCATCTCATTAGCAATATAAATAATCATGTGCTTAATAACTCATACTAGCACACACGTCGGAGTCACCTATGGTGACCTGTACGACTGCACCTATATCTCATCAATCATTGCTAGCTCATAAGTCGAAGTCACCTGTAGTGACAGGCACGACTCATCCATATCTCATCAATCAATGCTAGCTCATAAATCGGAGTCACCTATAGTGACCTATACAACTCATCCATATCTCATCAATCAATGCTAGCTCATAAGTCCAAGTCATCTATAGTGACCTGTACGACTCATCCATATATCATCAATCAATGCTAGCTTATCAAATATCCAAGTAATGTGTTAGTCGGATCCACCTCTTGTGGCCTGTATGGCTGAACCTATAGCTCATCAAATATCGCTGCACACGAGTTGGAACCACCTATAGTGGTCTGTACGACAGGACTGGGTATAAATAGATACGCTCTAGTGCTACGATCACGTGAAGACTGTGCGAATAATCGCGGGTCACCTACGACTCGAAAACACCCGTAGTGGTCTGTAGGACAGGATTGTGCACCTACCTTGAATCCAAGGTGAACGTAAGGTGTGGGAGGTGAACATCACGTGAAGAACTGTGCCCTGGCTACGGGCGGGAGCACTAACAACGGGGTGTAGGTTTATGAGCTATAAATGCATCTAATATAACATGTACGACTCATAGGCAACCTGTACGACAGTGTCGGAGTTGCCTATTACATTCATATAGTCATACCATAAACTTACCTGAACTTACCTGGGTGTCCTGCGTTCACCTTTGCACTTCAAAGCGTTCACAATAACTACTTACATGTAGTATACATATGGATATGCCATGATGCAATCTAATACTCAACCATGTCATAGCATTTTCAAATATATACATATATATAACATGGCGAAATATGCATAATATGTAATGTCCCACTCCCGAACTATTTATTTTGGGAATAATTATCAGGCACGATAGAAAGGAAAAGACCCACTCACCTGAGGTCCGCGCTACGACTCCCTAGCATGCATATCAAGACATCACGAACCAATGTCGTCTAGAATAATTATCAAATCACATCTCAGAGTTCTTACCGATAGAATACATAATTTACATAAAACACATCCCTACATAATTCACTCTGGAAGATCTGCACCACGGATTTCTGATCCGTTACTTCCAAAGATTCACATTATGTTCCTAGAACATAATACTAAAGTTCCATTACGATTCAACGGTTGGATTTCTGCCAATTGCCAATTCAAGTGGCGGTCAATGTTTTATTTTACGAACTTACAAATCCAATTTGGGAAGATCCGTACGTCAGATTTCCAATCCGTAAGTTTCTAATATCCTCAAATATTACATACTATAATATATTAAAATTTGGTGACGATCCAACAGTCGGATCGTCAATTCATGCAAAGACCTCTTGATGGCCAACTAGGTGGTCAACTATGAAACTACATTAAACATCATAATTTCACTAAAGGAATGTCAAATATGGAATCGGGGCTTCAAAATTAGCCTAGGGAGGTCAAGTGGGGTCTCGGCCTACGCGCCGCCACGGTTCACTGGAAAATTTTACTATTTCTAAAAATTCTCAAATTTCACAAAAATGAAGATCTCAAAGAGAGAAACAACTTTCATACCTGCCACGAAGTCCAAAAGTAAACGAAAGATGGTCAATTTTGCTCATAAAGCCGACGGGTGCCTAAAGCTTCCCGGCGTCAATTCGTCATCTACGGTGGTCCAACGGGGTCAAGTTTGGTTGGGATTTTCTCCTGGGATGATGGGCTACAAAGCCCAAGTGGTGGCATCGTCCATTGCTTTGCCGATTCGCTGGAAAATTGCAAAGAATGGCCGGATACGGTTTTGACGCGTTGGATTTCGTGGCTTCGCCCCGCCACATGTGGTGGTTTATAAAGGTGGTTCTTGGTTGGGTTTTGTAGAGGGAAGTGAGAGCTTCAAGATGGTGGTGGTGGCGTCGAAAAATTCCATCGGAGTTGGCCAGAATCGGCATCTGAAAATTGGAGGTCGCGGGGGTCCAATCAGGTGGGTTTTCTTGGTTATTTGGCCCTCTGAACCAGGTTTCCCGAAGTGGAAACCTCCCCCCTTTTTTGGCTAACTAAATATAGAGACTTTCTACTAATAGTAAGTCCACGTGTTAAAAGGTCTTACTACTTCCGAGGCTCGTAACTTCTCCGTTCTAACTCGAAATTAAAATCTGTTTGCACCTACGCGCTCCTAGGGTCATCCTATATTCAAATATATCAAGAATTACAATAAAATATATGAGGATAAAAACGTCCTCGTATAATTACGCTCACCAAAAAGGACATTTTCGTCAATTCATGCCTTTAAAATTAATAAAAACGTAAAACTAGGGACGGGTTGTCACAATCTACCCCCTTAAGAAAATTTTGTCCCCGAAATTTAAAATAATTTATTACACAAAACTCGAAGATAGGAGTATAAGATATATATATATATATATATATATATATATATATATATACACACACAC
>JADOBS010300770.1:0-11139 GCA_015708375.1 Cydonia oblonga
CTTCTATTCTCTGAAGGACAGAGTCTTTGAGAAGGAATGATTCTCTTAATGCAGTAGCAGAATTGCGAATGTATGAAAGCTCAGATTCCAGAGCTTCCACACGCTCACCAGCTTCTGAATATGCCTTGAGCTTTGTTTCAACCTCAAGAAGCCTGGAATCTTTCAATTGCAGCTCCTGTAAGAATCTTTCCAGTTCACTAGATTTCTCTGCAAGGGACTGCTTGAGACCATCTCGCTGGACAATCAAGCCTTTCCCCTTGGAGACAGCAATGCTAAGCTTCTCTCTCAGGGAAGACACCCGCTGCTCCGATTGTTCAAGTTCATATAGCTTCTCTTGTAACTCAGAACGAGCAACAAGAAGGGCTTCCTCAACCTGACATAAACTTTCCCTGAGAACAATGGTTTCACTTTCAAGCTGAAAACACGAGGCATTTAACTGCTGTATTTCTTCCTGCATTGAAGTAGATTCCATCACCTTGGATTGAAAACCTTCTTTAGATAAGCCTACCTGAGCATCAGCATCCTTGTACTTCTGAACAAGACACGATACCAATGATTCCAAGCGTGAAGCAAGCATTTTATCTCCTTGAAACTCAGCATTTTCCACTTCTAGCACACCTTTAATATCTTCTATTAACTTCTGAATAGCACTTGAATCCAGGCATCTTTGTTTCAATTCCTCAAATTCTTCTGTTCTAACCATCAACTCTGAATTTAGCTTCTTGTTAACAGATTGGAGTTGCAGTCCCTCACTCAGAAAATTCTCCAACTGTTCTATGATGGTTTCATAAATACTATAATCCAGAGGATGAGGAAGCTTTTCATTTTTCAGGTTCATCTCACTTTCATCTATAGACCCATGCAAAACTCTAAGAAGTTTGCTAAGGTTGCCGTACAACTTGTGCAGCATATCACTGGCCAATTCATTCTTTACATGGAGATCGTCACATTTCTCATTCACTTCTTTATGTAAAATATATATAGCCTCACGTTCTGTTTGAGAGCTTTTAAGTTTCTCCTTCAAATCTTCAATAACAGTGATGGCATCATAAACAGAACCAACAAAATGACTTGTGTCCAAACAATCATGAGACATTGGTGTAGTTGTGCTGAAACTCCCAATAGACTCACCAAGCTTTCCAATCGCTTCAACAACCGGAGCGAGAGTGGAATTCCAATGCTGCTCAAGTATCAAAACCCTCTCTGCCGCTTCCTTGTGAAAATTTTCTAACTGATCAGAGATCTGAGATACCATGTCATTTGAACTCAGATGTAAATCATGCAATCGACTCTGCAATTGATTAAATCTTGATTCATATCTATGTAGCTTTCTTCCAACTTCCAAGTTTTCAGCTTCGAGATTAGTAACTTGTAGTCTTAAGGACTCACAGAGAACCAAAAGCTCACTGTTCCTTGTTTCAATGCTGCCCCTATGTTGTTCTAAAGCTTCATATAGGACACAAAGCTCAATATTGGTTGCTTCCAATTTCTTGCTATGTTCCTCCAAGTCTTCATACTGATCCTTCATCTCTCCAAATGTAGCATTAGCAGTTTTCCTACCATCTCGTTCCTCCTTGAGCAGTTCACTGGCATTTGCAGCATCCAGAAGCAACTGCTCAAACAATGCTCTCAAGTTTCCAGTTTGCTCTCTTACTGACGCAATTGAATCTGCTGGTGATTGATTGTCAGTTAAACCTCGTTCCTCCACATCATGTTCATCAAGGTGCACCTTTGACTCAAAGGCTTGAATCAGTTTTGAGACTGGAGGAGTGGAGACTTTATCACCTGACCTATTCAACAATTCTGAACGAGAGCAGATGCCTTCAATTTCCTGTACAAGTTTGTTCATCATTTTCTCTGCCTCTTCCACACTTCCCTTTAGTGCTACAAACCCAACAGAATCATCAAAAACTTCCCTCCCAAGATTAAGAACTGGTGAACCTCCACCGCCATCAGATGAAGGTTTTTCCACCATAATAAAGGAGCCTTCACTATCTTCCATCCCAGGAACTTGGTGATATTTTTCATTTTCAATTTCATGCCTCCTGCTCTGCACTTCTGAAAGTTCAACTTGATCCCCACCTTCCCCAGCTTGGGATGCAATTTTGATTCCACTGGTATCAACCTCTTTCATCTTAGCCTTAAGTGTGTCCAGACTGCTAGTAAGAAAGATATTTTCTTCGGAGAGTTGTTCAAGGCGTGGTGTTGTTTCTTTTAGGTCAACCACAAACCTCATATGTTCTTCATGTTCGGCAGATAACCGCTCTTGAAGAACAAGAATTTCGGAAGAAAATCTCTCAATCTCGTGGGCAGAATAAGCCTTCTCCTTCTCGAGCTTCTTTCTCTCCTCTGTAACCAAAACAAGGTTTCCATTCAATTTTTCATTTTTTACCTGCAAATCCAATACTAAATTCTTACTGGCAGCCAATTCTATTGCAAGTTTCTCATTCTCATAGAAAAGATGATTCTTCTCTTCCTCAAGCTTCTTACTCTCCTCTGTAACCATAGAAAGGATTCCATTCAAGTTGCCATTTTCTACCTGCAAAGCCAATACTGTGTTCTTACCGTCAGCCACTTCTATAGCAAGTTTGTCATTCTCAGAGGAAAGATGCTCCTTCTCCTCCTCATACTTCTTTCTCTCTTCTGTTACAGAACTCAGACTCCCACTTAAACTGGATATTTGATCCTGTAGAGCTTCCACAAAACTTTTTCCATCAACTAACTCTGCTGAAAGCTTCTCCTTCTCGTGAAGATAACAATCATTTTGCTCAACAAGTTTCTTTCTATCTTCATCCCACAAAGCAATACTCCCATTTAGTTTCTCATTTTCCACCTGTAAAGCTGCCATCAAAGACTTGCAGTCAGCTAACTCAGCTGACAGGATCAACAAATCCTGCTTTGACCTTTCCAGGCTGCTATGCAACTCAGTTGCTCTAGCAGAAAATTCTTCTACCTCTGCTCTTGCAGTTTGAAGTTGGTCTTGGAGCTCCTCCTTCCCACTAACAACAGCCTGGAGTTCACATCTGCACCCTGCAAGCTCTTCAGCAAGGCATTGGTTCTTCTCACGGACTTCATTTAGTGAAGCACGAAGAATAGATGTTTCATCAAGTAACTGATCACGTTGGCAATCAAACTCCACTTGCATCTCAGACTGCTGCACAAGCTGCAAGTCACTGATATCTTTTGTCAAATGTGTGAGAACCAATTCTTCTTTAATTTGCTCAAACAATTCCAGAAATCCATGTTCTGGCACAATCAAATTGGTAGTCCCCTGAGATGCACTAGAAACTGATTCAACTGACTTAATAAGAACCCTGAACTCTTCTTCACTAAGCCTCCTAACTACTTCTGTGAGCCGTGAGAGATTGATTGAGCTGGCATCTGCAACAGCAGACGCAGTCCATCCCTTATCTGGAAGCACCATATTGGTTCCTGGAGGACTTTCAAGCCCACCCAATGGATGTTTCTGATGATGATCCTCCAGAAGGGTCCTATGTTCTTCCCCGCCTTGCCCAAAACCAGATCCAAATTGCACCTCTGACTTTTCTTCAAAATAAGAGCCTGGAACATCTTCTGTTTCCTGCCGGTCATCCATAGTAGCATTAACAACCAAAGATCCATCTGCCTCAGGTAGAGCTAAAGCAGATGCTGAGAGTCCATCAGACATGGTTGCACCAGTTGACAGAGATGATTCATCTGCCTTGCCAATCCGTTCACCCATGGAGGACTCGAGATCAGGGGAAGTTTCAGCGGTTCTATCAATCTCAGACAGAGCTACACTTCTATCTCCTGCAAGTTCCACTTCTCGATCAGATGCTTCATCCACTTTATCAGTTTGCTCATCTATGGAAGGTGCTTGGCTAGAGAAACTTTCAACACTTCTATCAAGCTCAGATGAAGAAATCTTGTCATCTCCTTTAAGCCCCATTTCTGCTTCTTGACTACGATCACAATTTTTTGCATCCAAACCATCAGCTTCCTGCATTGCCCCTACCCAGCAACAAATGAGATTCTAATTATACGTCAAACCCATCAGTTTTCCTAACCTGCTCAATTAATTTCCCGAAGAATCCCAAAGTAATAGAAAGTTAAATAACAAAAGGAGAAGGGCACAACCTACATCTGTTACCTGATCTTCCCTTTCCTGCACCAAGGATGTATTAATACTCTCTGGCGAAGGCAAAGGTGTATTAATACTCTCTGGCAAAGCCAAAGGCTCCTCATCTCTACCCTTTGTTTGATCAGTATTATCAACTGAAGTAGGTTGCGCGGACGCATCAACCGGCATAGACATATTGGCATCTTTGGCTAGCCCTCCAGAATCCATGACATGTGAAGTGTCCAATGAACTAACTCTTGCCTCCTCAGCATCAGTGCCCGCAGTACTCTCCCCCTCATTCGTGGCAGAAAAGTTAACATCATGCTGACTGAATCCCACCTCCTGTGATGCTAACTCAGCATTTTTGTCAATCAAAGTTTCAACTGCATTTCCCTCATGTGTAATGGGAACTGTCGAGGGAGCAGCAGATGCAACATCAATGTCAGAAGCTGTAGAAATCTCCCCAGAATGTGACCCTGACGTGCTGATGTTTTCCAGATTAGCATCTACACGAGACTCAGTTTCTCCTTCAGGGGCCTGAGTCAACGCTGTAGGTTTAGTTGCACTAGAGACTGCATCAGCATCAGCTTCATGCTTCTCTGATTTACTAGACTTCTTTGTGGATTTTCCACTTCCACTGCCTTTACCATCTTTCTTCTGGCGAAACTGTTGAAGCTGCCGGCAGAAATACAAGATTACATATTAAGTTCCCACAGCTCATTTGCACTCTCCAGTTGATTACTAAGACATTGAGGAACAGAGCAGAAAATAGAGTAGCAAACCTATAGGCACGTACTATACAAAAAAGTTTTCCAAGTAAAAGGATACAGCTCATACAAGTTACATTTTATCAGGAACCAAAAATTAGGTCACAAGATACATTGAATGAGACAAAAACCTAAAGATCTATTTGCTGACAAAATATCAAGAGGTCAGTGTACCTTTTTTCGTCCGGCTGAGAGCAGATCGGTACGGCTCTTGTTCTTGTCCATCCGATTCCGATCCACTCCGTTCTTGCTCCCCACTGTGACTCCACGCCAATCACCACAGCAACGTCTCACTCACCATATAATCCTTCCTATAAACCATTAAACACAACCACACCACTACATTGGATAGAACTACAAATACTCGTGCTGAATGGAACTACAAATGCTAGAAAATAACAGAAAATTTCAAATTTCAAAACTCGAAGTTTAGTGCTGATTTCCGGCAAATAAGGACCACGCAAACACTATACTAGGTTCAATTTCGATCACAACGACATTCTCATTCAATCTCCTTTTCTCGGCAGCCAAACAGGATACAATATCATATGAAATCGGATTCGAAAAGATCCAGAACCTAATTCATTCACTCTCTAATCAAACAAATCTTACAACAAGCAAATCAAAACGACGAAAACAGTACGAATCATACAATATAAAACGAGTAGATTGGAAAACTGATAGGAAGATATCGTACCTGGATGTCGCGGCAGCTGGATCTGCAGGCCGTGGCGGTTTATACGATTGCTTCGGTTGTTGCGAATGAAGGTTTGCTTTTCAATGGCGCCCTCTCGGTTTCTCTATCGGCGTCACTGTGTGTGTATACGGGTCGGTCCCCCCTTGTCCCTTGGATCTAACGCAACCTTCGTTTTCGTTCTGTGCCTGTGTTACGCCATGTGATTTGCCTGCGCAGGTGAAATGTCGATTTGGGAAGACAAGTGAAACGTCGCTGTTTTGGAGGTTTGGCTGGACTTGGGGCAACCGTTTGTTGAAAACCCAATACGCGACTTATTTCGGGCCTTAATAAATTAGTGGTCCTTCCAACTTACAAAATGTTTTAACTGCTGTGGCCCATTGGGCTCAAAAGTGCTTTTTCCTTCAAAATACAACCATATTAGGTCGAATATTCGAATTAAATCAGATAATAAGTTAATAATAATTCGGTATCAAACTCGTTATCCATGAGAGTTAAATTTAAGACCTCTCAGCTACAAGTACATAAAAATATTACTAAATAGTAGTGCTAATGACGGATATGCGCATTGACTTTTACGTAATTTTATTTAGTTTTGATTGATTGCTCATGGAGTAGATCCATCACTTCAAGCTTTAGACTTTAGGCTCCAATGCATACTTGTATCCTACATAATCAAATTTTTGTCAGTAAATGAGATAGAAATAGAAGAAAATTGTGTATAACTGAGGTCTTCTCAAGCTTTTGTGTTTTCGCTCTTACCTACAAAATTTATGTCCTATTTTCAGCTTGATTGTTTTATAAAATTAAAAATTAAAAAATTAAAAAAAAAAAAAAAAACCATTTTAGTCAATATATTGGAGTCCAGTGGTGAGGGTGGGGGTAGAATTATGGATAGGAGAAAGTTTTATGTTTTCTCAAAATACAAAGTAGTACACAATGTGTTATAATATAAGTAGAAAACACGATTGATATAGTCCATTGTAACTAAAAAAATATCCATTTTGATCCTCTTAACAAACCAAATTCAGGTCGTGACCAGGGCTCACAAGACCCACTCTAATGACAAGTTTATATAAAGGTAATCAAAATCAAAAAGCGAAATTGAACTCTTACTACATTTTGGATTCCAGATTGTTGGGGAATCCAAAATGGATTTTTCCTTCTCATTATACCCTCATTTATTTGTAAAATTTCAAGATTTCCCTTTACATTAACCCCACACCACCAACCGCCGCCAATTAATAATAATAATAATAATAATCTCTACTAATTAATAAAACACTCATTGTCAACCAAAACCCTATGAAATTACCATTTTAACCTTTTAATTAAAACAGAACATGAATAAGAAGAATGAGGCAGAAATGTAATTTCACACAACTAAATTTTGCTTTTTTTTTTCAAAGTCTCACCTACATGTAATCCTAACATATCTCTAATTTAAAAAAATAAAAATAAAAATAAATAAAATAAATAAAAAATTATCACTCCCTCATTCTCTATCACTCCCTTCCTCTCTCATTCTATTTCAAAAACAAAAAATAAAAAAAATTCTCACACACATTGTGTGTGCCCATATGATAGTAATAATAATAATAATAATAACAATAACAAAATTAAAATAAAACTAAAATCTTAAATTTCAGTGTGTTTAATATTTGGCGAATAGAGGCATTTAACATTTTTTTTCTATTATACTTTAGTACATAAGATCATTTATTTAATTAAGAGCATTTTAGTAAGGTTTTTTTGCTAAAATGTTCATGAGATTGAAATAACTCCTCACTTTGACACCTAATGTTTGAAATCGATGAAATTGATCCTTGAATTTGTCTGCAGTCAAACATTTTAGTGTTTTTATTTGAATTATTGACTAATAAACGAGTAATAAGTCTCTAATGCTCCTTTAAGGTAATAATGGCTGGATCCGTAGACGGCCGATGCAAGTCAATGAAACAAGCCCAATCAGTCTTCATAACTAAAAACGTTAGAAGACCGAGAGGCCTATCAATAAAGCATTGTCTTTTGGTCGGAAGGCCTAAAAATAAAGCATATGGATTATGGAGTGCTTATTCCACTAATGACCTACTTTCACAAAAATTACAATATGATGCTAGGAGAAAATTTTCAAGTGTGCTGGAAACACGGTCCAGTACATCAAGTGTTATAATACAATTTATTGATTTTTTTTTTCAAGTTTCTAACTAATTGTATTATTACACTTATGTATTAGGCAGTGTTTTCGACTTACTGAAAAATCTCTTCTGATCCTTAAAATTCAATGCCTACCAAGATGCTAAGAATCATATATTATTGTATAATTTGCACGAAAATCAAACTTTATGTAATTTAATGTTCAATGTTGTGTGAACTAAAAGCCATATAAAAAAATAATGAAAACAGGCAACTAAGGATGTATTGACCTATAGTTAAATTATATATAAACAAGTCACATTCCTAGTTGGATGATGCTTTTAAGTACTCCAAAATACCCTTGTTATAATATTATTATCAAAGACAGCCCATTTTAATTGACTTTTTGTTTAGATTTTAAAATTTTGGTATGGGGAATAAAAATATGGCACCATTAGGTGTGCTTATCTTCAAGATCAAATGTTGAAAAGATAGGAATTTGGGTTTATTTATGTCCATACAAAATGTTTCTATTAAAGAATCAAATCATGTGCGTATCAAGCATGTCCACAAGGAAATAATTCTTTTTTTATTTTGGTCGTCTTAAATTTTTAGATTTAATATTTTTGTATGCAAAGTCAAATATGATATAATGGATTCGTATTGAGATTGAAGAGATTTTTGGAGTTTTTTTTAATACATCGATATTTTTACATTAGGAGGAATGAGAGTTCGGCTAAGTCACACAACAACTTAATTTAGTGTCGAATTCGCCATCTACGAGATTCGAACCTAAGATCTCTCATTTCCAAGTAAAGAGATTTTTTGGAGTTAAAAGAGGGATTGACTCATAGGTTCCTACAGTAGGTTGAATTGTAGCAAAAATTAACTAGTTATACTTCTCTTTCCAATTTGACAAAAGAAAACTACTCAACCTACATAAGTAAAAGTATAATAGAAAAAAAGGCTTAAATGTCAAAATGGTCCATGTGTTATAGCCATATGACCAATTTAGTCTCCGAGTTTTGGATTTGACTAATTTAGTCATCATGTTTATCTCTGTTATCCAATTAAAGATATTTCATTTCATTCAATATTTGTTAAAAAGTTCAAAAGAAAGATTATAAGTCTCTTTATAGAAAAATGCAAATCAATAAAAAAAAAACCCCCACATATAAGAGTAAAACTTCCAATCTGAAAAATGATTAAGATTGCAACATAGAAAAGAGAGGGTAACATTGGGGAGGAGGTCGGGGAGTTGGGAGGAAATAATTTTTCTTTTAATTTTTAAAACAATTGGAGACCATTTTAACATTTAAGCCTAGAAAAAACGCTAGGACTTACCAACTGATTAGTAAAGTTTTCTTACTTAAAAAATAAAAATAAAAAATAAAAAAAGGTAAAGCTTTAGGACTCATTTGAAAGTGCCTTTAAAATGGCTAAAAGTATTTTTGGTGAAAATGATTTGGAACCAATAAAAATGCAAGTGAATCTTAGAAAAACATTTTAAGTGCTTCTTGTAGGAATCTATTTAAGAGTTTTTTGAACTTAAAAATATTTTCTCTAAAAAAGTGGTTTCAGTCATTTCAAAAACACTTCCAAACAAACTCTTAGACAGTTACTCAACAAAAATTTCCTCTGAATGTTATTTTTCCCTCCCAAAAGATAGACTTTATTAAATTTCTAATTGAAATGTTTACATCTTCAACCAAGATGTTAAAAAGGAACTCGGGACCAATACAATCTCATCTAAAAAAACCTCCAATTTTTTGAATAAATGCTACAACTGAATTGAATGATATATATTTACCTTAAGGGGTGAGAATTTGTGTTAAACCACAAAATAACCAGTACTAAGAAATTGATATTGTACTTGCCATCAATAAAATTCAAACTATGATATCTCACTTACAGGTAAAGAAAATATTATTAAACCGTAGTTTTAGGTAGTCTTTCAAATGTTATTAGCTACGTTCACAATAAATATTATAAAAATATAGTACATCTGTGACAACCCGTCTCTAATTTTACGATTTTATAAATTTCAAAAAAATGTGAATTTACGAGAACACCCTATAGAGACGAGGGTATTGATTTTCGTTGATCGCTAGTTCAGGATGCGTATAAACTATTACCTTACCGCATTCCAAAGTACGTTGGTAAGGATTGTTATTTATTATTTTGTTCTTCCCTTTTTATTTTTTTATGTTAAGGGTTGTGGGAGAATAATAAAAAGGAAGGAAGAAAGAAAAGAATGAGGGATGATGGCTGCCTGATGGCAGCGAACAAGAGAGAAAGAAAGAGATGGGCACTGCCCAATCAGGAAAATGGGAGAGAAGAACCAAAAGGGAAAGGAGGGAGCAGTGGAGGCCAATCAAAAATCAAAGAAAGGAAAGACAAGAGAATGGCGCAGAGCACCCAACCCGAACCCTTGGAGCGACCCGTACACCCGCACCCAACCCAGTTTTGAAACTAGTGAAATTTTTACGGTTCTGAGTCGTTTTTCAGGCGATTTTCATCCCATTTCCACCTGCAATCATCACTATATCTCTTCTCCTTCATTTTTCTCTCAAGATTCGATGGAAATTGGGTCAAAATCCGTGACATTTGGGCGACAATGACACCGGTGGGTCTTGTGTCGATTCTCCCATTTCTGAAACAATTTCTTCCAATTGTCACTACCCATATACTTCCCTTGAGCCTAGAAACAATGCCCAATAGTTGGTTGGAGCGGCGGAGTTGAGTAGAGGACGAATCGTTCACACCCAAAACCTAGGGTTTCCGACGGGTTTTATCAAAATTGAAGCTTTTCTCGGCCAAATTGGCCTTGGTCACAGGTCTAAAGTTTACTCTACTCATTGAGATCTTCATTTCTGTAAATTTTGGTAATTTTTGGAAATAGTTGGATTTTCCGGCAAGTCGAGGTGGCCAACCGCCACCCACGGCGGCGCGTAGCCAGGGGGCCGTCGATGTTATTCTTAGGCTAAATTAGATGCCTTGAGTCAGTGTTGGTGATTGTGTAACGTAGGTTGATCGTTTGGACTTAAATTCATTAAGATATGTTACTTGGTAAAAATATGAATCGATGATCCGACCTTTGGATCGTCAACAAACTTTGGTATGTTATAGTACATAATATTTGAGGATCATAGGAACTTACAGATCGAGAATCCGACGTACGGATCTCCCCGAATTGGATATGTGAGTTCATAAAATAAAATGTTAACTGCCACTTGGTTTTGACAATTGGCGGAGATCCGACCGTTGGATCGTAAAGAAACTTTAGGGTGTTGATCTAGAAGTATTATGTATATCTTCTATTGATGCACAAAATCAGCGAGGACTTTGGTACAACAGAAAGTATCAAGTTTGTGACCTTCACTAGATTGTTCCGGTCACTGGTGTAGGTAAGTATGTAAATGGACAGAGACAGGGAAGCAAAC
>JADOBS010300771.1:0-11140 GCA_015708375.1 Cydonia oblonga
TTTTTTTTTTAAATAGGGAAATTGATCAAAATCATTATTTTCAAATTTTAAAGGTTGAAATGATTTTTTTTTTTCAAAACAAAAAAAAAAAATGGGAGCAGCTAGTGGCTTCACTACATTAATTCACCATTTCGGGGGTTGGGAAGACTTACATAGGCATTTCAGCCTTCCATTGGTTGCCATCGTGCGATTCACTTGCAGTTGGAATCGAACATAGAACGTGTCATGTGGAATACGAGTCTGAAATTCGTCTACAACCGTTGAACCATCTCGTGGTAGTTTAAAATGTTGAAATGTTGAGTTTTTAATATTTGATTAATATGTCACCATATTTATTTATTTATTTTCCATCAACAAGTGAAATTCAATTTCTGATTATTTTAGCTATTTTCTCAAAATAATGAGGAGTTTTGGATCAACCTGATCAATATGGTAACGATAAAAATATAATAAACTAGTCCAACTAAGATGATTGTAATGCTAGCTATTTTCTTTTTATAGAAAACTTCATTTTAATTCTTAAAAAAGATGAATTTTAGATTATAACCTTATGTAAAATTAAAATCTAATTTTAGTCCCTAGTACATTTAATCATCTCATTTATTAGTTATATTTTGATTTTGATTTATCTTTTTATTCCTATTTTAATGTATTAATTACATTTAAATTTAATTTTCATTTCATTTATCATAATATTTTAATGTCTACATTTAGGCAACTAATTTTTTATTTTATTTTTTGTAATATATAATCCGATAACAATTTTGTATGTTCTTCATTTAGGTACATTAATATATTTGAATATTTCGGTGTATCCATCAATACAAACATATAGGTACATTAATTCATCGATACAAACATACACATGCATTTCGTTACATACATTTTGGTACACACATTTGAGTTTTTTAATTTTTAATTTTTAATTAATTAATTAATTTTTTTTTAATTTTTTTTATTACAATGATATATTTTACACCAAGGCGAGCGGGGTTCGGCTAAGCCACACAAATGATAATTTAATTTGGTATCGAATTCCCCATCCATGTGATTCGAACCTAATACTTCTCATTTAAGTATTGATTTTCAGGTACATTAATTCAATATACTATATTTCAGTACGTACATTTTGGTATTGACATTTAGGTACATTAATTCAATATAACAGATTTCGATATGTATATTTTGACACACCTCGACTCGGAACGTCCACTAGGACTGCGAATAGAGCTGTGCTGGCCGAAACCTGGAAGGTGACGAAGCCATAAAGTGTAGTGATGTGAAAAATATGAATAAATTTAAACCTAAAAGTGTCTAAATACAAGAGTGCAATGTGGGCGAGAATGAACCCAATTCAGACATGATGACAGAGCATAAGTACAGTACACTAAAATAGGATAAGGATTATACCCTCAAGGTAGCCACATATGTTGAGAGTTGCCAAGAATCCTCGTCGATACAAAAGTTATGCTGCTAAAACCTGGAGGGTCGAAAAACAAGGGTGAGTGGGCCTAAAATAAAGTTTTAATAAAAACCTTTCGAAAACGTCATAACCCCTCACCGTAAAACCCGTATAGTTTCTAGAAAATAATACTACGTAGGTATGAAAGTTGGTGCATAAGACCAGTGAAAACTTAAGTATGCCATGTCATAACATTTCATCACTAAAATATGTAAATTAGATGTGAAACCAATATAAAATAGTATGTCAATCAAAGTCACCTAACGTGACCTATACGACTAGACCCATAGCTCATAAATCTAGGCTAGCACACAAGTCGGAGTCACCTAACATGACATGTACGACAGGCTGGGTATAAATATGTACACTTGAAGGCTGTGCGATAAATCGTAGGTCACCTACAAGTCGGAACCACCTATTGTGGTCTGTACGACAGGCTGACACCAGACTTGGATCCACAGTGAGTGTGCGATACGGAAGGTGAACGATCATGTGAAGGCTAGCCCTAGCCCAGGATGGGAGCACTAATACCGGGGTGCAGCCGTGATGAGCTCTAAACAAATGTATGCATGCCAATGCCATACAACCCATTCAATCACATAATACTCACCTGAAACTTACCTTAGTCTCCGCATGATCATTTGGCATAACCACAAATCTCATCGGAATGCAATATTTAAAATGTAACTTATTCACGACATGGCAAACAAAGCATAACTCAGTTCAAAGCATTTGTGGAAACTATAAAGTTTACACACACACACACACACACTATAAAAAGGAAAAAGACCCCCTCACCTAAGGTCCGCGCTACAACTCCGTAACATGAATATCGAGACATCACGAACGATCGGCGCCTAGAATAATTATCAAATCATGTTTCAGAATTCTTATCAATAGAACACATTACTTACATATCATATTCAGGAAGATCCGTACGTCGGATTCCCGATCTGTAAGTTTCTAATATCCTCAAATATTACGTACTATAACGTATCAACGTTTAGTGACAATCTAATGGTCGGGTCGTCAATTCATTTACTAACCAATTGGCGGATCTTAACGGAAATATAAACAAATGATGGAATTTCGTAAATCCGAGGACGAATTCGGGTTCGACGAGTAAAGTAACCTAAGGAAGGACCTTGGTTTCCTCCCAGCGCCGCCGCACACGCCGGTTACCTATACATGTTCACGCGCACCCCACGCACCCGCGAGTACGTACGTACCCGCCTTCTTCGCGAGATCTTGCGATTTTGCAGGTTTTCTTCCTAACTTCCAGGGCTAATGTCTAACTTAATACTTAACCAAATTCCATGATTCCAAAACCAAATTGAAGTTAGAAATATAGAGAAAAAACCCATAGCTACGTCGTGGTTCGTGCTGACCGAGGAATTAGTTTAAAAGTGGCCAAATGGCCACAAGTCCTAATTTCCAGAAATCTAGAAATTCTTCCTCGTGACGGTTCTACGTCAAATCACGTGTATAACGCACCTTTAAGTTCAAAAATCAACCTTTTTAACGAAATGGAACGAAATGAAAAGACCTCAAAGCCTACCTTGGTCGGAATAAACAAGGGTTCGTCGGAGATCATCAAGAACAGTGTTGATGGCCACTGTACTGTGCGAGTTCTAGCTCGATAACGTTGATCTTGAGTTAGTGATCGTGACAGGTCTAAGTTTCACAGTGGTGTGCTTGTCGAAATGGCAAGGATGAAGGTAGCGTGGTTTCCATGTGTTTGCATAGAGGGCCGAGAAGAGGTGAGAGAGGTGGAGCAAATGGCAGAGTATGAAACACGGTGAGGGTGTCATCTCGTCAACATGGTAAGTGATGGCACTATGACAAGGGTCTCGCCGGAGCAGCTGAGTTTGCCGGCCTCTGCAAAACAAAGGAACGAAAGAAGAAAGAAAAGTCAGATACGAGAGAGAAATGAAGAATTGAGTCTTCCAGAGAGAGTCTCAAATAGGAAAGAAAATAATAAGATGAGAGACCGAGATCTCTGGAAGGTGGGGATACGGGACAAGGAAAGAGTGGGATGTGGCCCCACGTGTCTCACCAAATATCACCTAACGGAGAAATACCCAACTACCCTTCATGTTTGTAAACTCGTAACATTTTAACCATAACTCCAAATTTGTTTCTGTTTGCGTCTACGCGTTCGTATTATCGAGTATTGCAGGAATACGATAAAATAATAGTCCATACGCTTCACGAAGTGACGATCAACTAAAATCAACATTCTCGCCTCTGGGACACTTCCGTCAATTCACACTTTTAAAATTTATAAAAACGTAAAATTAGGGACGGGCTGTCACATATTTCAGTACGTAGATTTTGGTACATACATTTCGGTATTGATATTTAGGTACATTAATTCAATATAATACATTTCGGTACATACATTCAGGTTCATTATAATATATTTCGGTAGGTACAAAAAAGTCAATTATATATATTTCGGCACAATACAATCATGTATTTATATATTTTGTATCACAAATTTCTTTTAATATTTTCTCATTTATGTTCATTTATAATTAAAGAACTAAATATGTGCATATTAATAAAATTAAAATTTAGTGTGGAGAGATTAAATAAAAATACACATTAAATAACAAAAATTGAATATAAATTTTGATAAAAGTACACTTCAAGGGATTAAATTGAATATGTAATCTAGCACAAGTTTTTTTTTTTTTAAATTTTTTTTTAATATTTTGCAATGATTAATTTTCAAAAACACAAAATGTTAATTGACTTAATTCTAAATATTAAAATTAGCATGTTGACCAAAAACAAAATGTTAAAACCAGCACGTTGTCACCTACTATTTAGCACTATAGTTTAGTAATGTTACTTAATTTTTATTTGTAAGTGAGAAGTTTTAAATTTAGTTTCATGTATACAACACTCAATGGGTGGCTTGGGGTAAATATTTTTATTTGTAAATAAGAGATTTTAAGTTTAGTTTCGTATATACAACACTTGTAATATCCCATATCGCTCAGGGGAGTGATCCTTAAATGTATATTATCATCCCTACCTAGCACGAGGCCTTTTGGGAGCTCACTGGCTTCAGGTTCCATTGGAACTCCGAGGTCAAGCGAGTAGCGCGCGAGAGCAATGCCATGATGGGTGACCTACTGGGAAGTTCTCGTGTGAGTTCCCAAAAACAAAACCGTGGGGGCGTGGTCGGGGCCCAAAGCGGACAATATCGTGCTACGGTGATAGAGCGGGCCCGGAAAGTGATATGCCCCTGGCCGAGAAGTGATCAGCCCCGGGCCAGGATGTGACAATTTGGTATAAGAGCCAAACCCTAGCCGTGGTGTGTCGACGAGGACATCGGGCCTCTAAGGGGGGTGGATTGTAATATCCCACATCGCCCAGGGGGAGTGATCCTTAAATGTATATTCTCATCCCTACCTAGCACGAGGCATTTTGAGAGCTCACTGCTTCGGGTTCAGTTGGAACTCCGAAGTTAAGCGAGTAGCGCGAGAACAATACCATGATGGGTGACCCACTGGGAAGTTCTAGTGTGAGTTCCCAGAAACAAAATCGTGAGAGCGTGGTCGGAGCCCAAAACGGACAATATCGTGCTACGGTGGTGGAACGAGTCTGGGAAGTGATCCGTCCCGGGCCAGGATGTAACAACACTCATTAGGTGGCTTAGGGTAAATACATATAGCCCCAACACATCATTATATTCAAATTATATAGGATAGGATATGGACAAATATTTTTACATTCCTTTCAAGTTATTATATCAAAATAAATAAATACATATATATGAGTAATTAGAATCCCTTATATTTTTTCCAACTTGTTTAGACTCAACATTTGTTACTTTTCAAAATTTGATTAAGATACTTTGATTAATCGCCAACTTAGCATTTTTATATTTAATATATCTATACTTAAGCTAGCTTACAACTAATTTCCTACAATTTAGGAATTTTATATTGACACAACTCAACCCAGAATGTCCATCTAGACACCCGGTGATGGCAAACCCCTTAAAGGTGAAGCCATAAAGAGTAGTAATGTGAAAAATGTGAATAAATTAAAACCTAAAAGTGACTAATTTAGAGTGCGCATGTGAGCGAGACATATCACACAAGTAATGTCAGAGCATAGATAAATTGCAGTAAAAGAATGTAAGGATATTTATACCGAAATGAGAAGTCTCTTATGAATAGCTTTTACCAACAATCCTCGTGGTCACAAAACCTCTGCCACTAAAATCCTTGAGGGGCGAAAAAATAAGGATGAGTGGATCTGAAAATAAAGTTTTGTAAAACCTTTTCGAAAAGTGTAACCCCTTGCTGTAAAACAAGTATATAGTTTTCCAAAAATATTATAATAATAGCATGTAATAGGTATCCTGCAACAGAAGTGAGTCAAAAATGTAGGGTACAACAACATGGTATCTTAACATTAAATCTCAAACTGTTATTATAAGAAATCAATGCTCATTAACTTATGGAAGCACACAAGTCCACTGCATAGATATTCAAACAATGAAACAGACTGGGTGTAGATTTTACATTCTAATACTATATCACGTGAGCTGCGTTAGTCACATCACATACAAGTCCAAAACATCACACAAAAATACAAGTTGGCACCTAACTTTGGATCGAAAAGAATGTAAACGGTGCATGTGAACTACACGTGAAGCTCGTCCATGACCCAAGACAATACATGTGACATCCCACATCGCCCAGGACAATGGATCATGTAAGCTTTATATGTATATTCTCATCTCCACCTAGCACGAGGCTTTTTGGGAGCTCATTGGCTTCGGATTCCATAGGAACTCTAAAGTTAAGTGAGAATGGGCCAGAGCATTCTCAAGATAGGTGACCCACTGGGAAGTTGCTCGTGAGTTCCCAGAAACAAAACCGTGAGGACGTGATCGGAGCCCAAAGCGGACAATATCGTGCTACATTGGAGTCGAACTCGGGATATGGTGGTAGCCCGGGCCGGGATGTGACAATACAAATAACTAAGAAACACTGTGCAAACATATAATAATGAGCAGATAAAACACAATGATGTCATGCCACAAGTTTATGCTCACAAATAATATTAAAAACATAAAATGTACAAAAAGTCTATTTGTAAAGCTAAACATGGCATGTCACATTATATATATATAAGCAGTGGTTGGGAAAATTATATATATATATATATATGTATATATATAAGGATAGGATTAAAGGATAAATATTTTAACAAATATTTTTACATTTCTTCTGAGCCTTTAGATTTTATAACATCCAATAGTCCTAATTAAGAGTGATCTAGTTTATTGTTTGCTATTTAATGGTTGCAAAAAGTTATAATTGAAAGGAAAACTAAAGTGGTAAACTCTGCAAACGTGAACAAAGATGGTTGGATATTAAAATTTCATGAGGAAAATTGTAATTGAATGAGGAAGACAAATCATATTTTCATGCAGATAGAAGAATTTTTTGGAATGGCATCATTTCTTGTTTCGATTTCTTGTTTTTATTTTTATGGCAAAAAAAAATAGTATTGTACAACCTTTTTGTTGTTGTTAGAGAGTTGCAGACTTAAACGGCAAAGAGATCAAGAAGGAAGCTGAATCTATTTTAACTTCACAATATTCCTCTATCAAAATATTTATTTAAAATTTATTTTTATTTCCATGTCATTGCCACATCATTTAGTAGTCATCTTAACTTTTAATTAGAAGCGTCAGAAGTAAATAAATCCAAGAGCTTATAAAAAGTGTAAAAATATTTGTCCCTTGATCCTATCCCATATATGTATGTCAAAATAAAAGACCCACTCACATGTATTTGTGATGTCACATCATTTCGAGCTAAGAAAGTTGGAGTCTCTTATAGTAATTGCACCTAAGCATAATATTAGGTCCCGTCAGTAAAACTCAATTAAAACGATTAAATATGAAAAAATAAACAGCAAATTCGAAATCAGTGTGTCGAAATACGCTAAAAAGTGTCCCAAGCAAATTTTGTAAAAAATCGACGATAAAGTCAACGATTAACCTTAAAAAGTCAACCGAGACATTCTGATGGTCAACTATGTCAAAACCTTAGACCTAAATTGTTACATCCCGACACGGGCCCCCACGACATCTCGAACCCCTCCTCCACTATAACACGATATTATCCGCTTTGGACCCCGACCACACCTTCACAGTTTTGTTTCTGAGAACTCAAACGAGAACTTCTCAGTACTAGGTTACCCATCATGGGATTGCTCTTTCGCGAACTCACTTAACTTCGGAGTTCCAATGGAATCCGATGTCAGTGAGCTCCCAAAAGACATCGTGCTAATTGGAGGTGAGAATATATATATAAGGCCTAGATGATCCATTTCCCTAAGCAATGTGGGATGTTATATAAATAGATGTTAAAAATGGACTCGGTACGTTGAAATTAGCCCAGGAGGGTTTTCGAGAGAATTTCGAAAAAATCAACGAAAGTCAACAGTGAATTTTAACAGAATATTCCCTCCTCATAAGGAATACTTTGTTAAAGTTAACTGGGAGTTACCAGAATATTCTAAGGGGAATATTCCTTCCAATTTCAGAAATGGATCCGAGTCAGATCTGGCCCACGGATCTGGTTATGGGTTTGAGACGGTTTGGGTTTGGGCTTTTTTTTGGAGATGGGCCGGGCTGATCTGGAACCAAGGCCCAAAGGTTTGGACTTAGGTTTTTTTTTTCTTTCTTTTTCTTCTTTTTCTGGTTTGTTGCAGATTTTCGTCGGAAAATCTGGGGAAGATTCAAACGCTCCGTTAGGACCCAAAACTCAACTAAAACTAGCAACCCAATATATCAAATTGAAGCCCCAGAAACAAGGAATCGAATTATACCATTGGGGTTCTCGTCCGTGGTCGAAATTGGCCGGAAAATGGCCTGCAAGGGCTGGATTTCTTCGCCGGATTCTGGGAATGGGAAAAACAGTATGCATGCATGTCAAACCTCAGTAATTTCCAACTAATTTTCACATGCAAAGAGGTATTTAAGTACCTGGGATTGTTTCCAGTAGAATATGAGCTCCAAAGACCTCAAACTCGCCGGAGTTTGCTCGGAGGAGGTTACCGGAAACTGGGCAAGGTTTCAAAGAAATTGCAGGGCTAAGAACACACAATTTAAAGCTCAAATCCAACAGAAACTTCAATTCCAACACAGATAGGAACCCAGAACTCGAAGAGAAGGAAATAATCTCACCTGAGATTGACGGTGAGAGCTCGAAGCTCTCGGGTCCCATGGCAGGTCACTGCCCAGTGCTCCAATGGCACATGCAATGGTATGGCTAGGTTCCTCTCGTCCCAGAGATTAAGGTTTCATGGTTTTGGAGTTCGATTTGTGAAGGGATTTGTGGTGAGAGTGATGGTTCTCTTTCGGTGCTAAAAAGAGGATGTGTCGAGAGAGAAAAAAAGTTTTAGAGGGTGAGAGTTTTGAAAATAATGAGGGAAAAGTTGAGTCGTTGGAGAGAGAGAGAGAGAGAGAGAGAACCGGTCAAAAAGGAAAAGAAAGTGATAGAGAAAAGAGAGAGAAAGTTAGTGAGGGACCATCGGATGGGGTTTAATTCCTACTTGCATCTCACTTGAATTTTCAACAAAAAATAAATGATGGTGTCGGATGGGGTTTAATTCCTACTTGCATCTCACTTGAATTTTCAACAAAAAATAAATGATGGTGTCGGATGCAAGCTGCACGAGGGAAATTTCCAAGTTTAGGATATTCTTACACATTTTCAAACGTACCTTATTCTTATAACTTCAAATTGAGTTCCGTATAAAATCACAAGTTCATAAAATAAGTACTATTTAAAAATAGTAAAATAAAACTGAAAAAGTAAAAGAAAAATTGAGGTTCACGTA
Source organism: Cydonia oblonga (assembly GCA_015708375.1). Classification (NCBI taxonomy): domain Eukaryota; kingdom Viridiplantae; phylum Streptophyta; class Magnoliopsida; order Rosales; family Rosaceae; genus Cydonia; species Cydonia oblonga. Next base: position 9,344 of record JADOBS010300771.1, read on the forward strand.
TAAGGTATACATTGTATCTCAGGAATATTCTTATAATTTCATCACTATTAAAAATAAAATATAATAAATTTTAGAACGTGATAACACATAAATTCTTAACATTTTTTGTATTAAAAATATTAGTTTAACTAATTCTTCATTATCACTAAAAAAGAGATTAACTTTTTATATGTGTTATTTATTTAATTAGTCTCTTCGTATATTTAAACAAAGTCATTAATATTTTCATAACAAAATTTCATTAATTTGTTAAAATTTTATGTATAGTTATATAAAAAATGTACCAAAGATCTAAATATACCATAAAACTAAATGTATCCATAAGTAATCAAAAGTACCAATATAATCAAACATACCTCTAATGCAATTGTAGAAAAAAATGTTTAGTCAAATTTTTAAATGAAATAGATGTTTAATCAACGAAATTAAAAAACGAAATGCCTATATCAAGACACCCCCACCATTTGGTATATAAACACATACCCCTCGGCACTTCGGCCGGCATAACTACTTATATGAAACAGGAATGCCATGGTGAACACAACCACCTATGTGTCCTCAGTGCACGAAAACGATGGTTCGGATTAGAATTTCTTTATAAGCACACCCACACGTTAATAGGTCAATTGTATAGATGACTACTTGACTAGCAATGTGTTTCACTACTACAAAAGAGTATATTACTGTCGTTTTTAAACCGACAAGAAACACATGTTAACGTCGGATATTTTGTAAAAATTCGACATTAACTAATGCAATGTCGGATTGAGTTATCGACACCAATACTACCGTCACAAATGGCCAATAACGTCGCTTATGACCCCTTAATCCGCCACCAAGAATTAAAGTAATATTAAACAAAACAAACCATAGCGTCGCTTCAAAGCGACATAACGTCTAACGTCGCTTCAAAGCGACATAACGTCTAACGTCGCTTTTAAGCGACGTTACAAGAAGACCTACTGTCGCTTAAATGCGACGTTAACTACAAATAAAACAATAAAAAAGATCACCTCGTGTCGGACAAAATCGACGTTAAGAATAAATAATAAATAAAAAATTCACATTAACTGTCGGTCTGAACCGACATTATATAAGTTTTTAAAAAAATAATAATCCACCCACGGTCTCATAAAGCGACATCATATATTTTATAAATAATATATACAAACAAAACTCACGAAAATTTTTGTTAGCAACAATTATAACACAAGTGTCATACATATCCGACAAGAAAGCGAACCACATAAACTACTCAACAGAAGCGGAGCCCGAGTGTAACCCAGTTCCATGCCTAGATCCTTCTTGTGATCCAAAAATCCTCGCCATGTCAACATCTAAAGCAGCATTTGCGAGCATTCCAGAAAACCCTCCAACTGGAACATCATCAGAAGAAGACATCTCGGGTCGATACGAAGGCATTTGATTCGGCGGCTGCTGCATGTATGGCTGCTGCATGTAAGGCAGGCATGTATGGCTGCTGCATGTAAGGCTGCTGCATGTATGCTATAGGCTGATTATAACCTGTATACGGATATACAGGTGCAGTTGGAGGATGACTTTGGCCTGACTGTTGGGTTCCTTGTGGAGGAGGAGGTTGACTCGGGCCTGAGTGTTGGGTTCCCGGGCTATACGGTGGTGGTGGCTGAAATCTTTGTAAAAGTGTCGTTAACAACTGATTGTTTATCTGTGTCTGGTTGCGTGTTTCTTCAAGCTTCAACTGTAGGTCTGCCATCCGTTGAGAATTAACTTCTTCATTCCTTCTCAATTGATTATTCTCAGTCTTCAACAGTGCCA
>JADOBS010300772.1:0-11141 GCA_015708375.1 Cydonia oblonga
AATTTCATTAAAGCCAAATCCAACGGTCAAGAGGGTGTCCCCATTTTTTTAGAAAAATGGGGATCCCTCTTGTGAAAGGTTTCCTATATATATATATATATATATAATAGAGGATGAAAAGCACAATGAACACAAATATAACAATGCACGCAGACAGCACACGCATCTATTATATAAAAAAATAAAAATCAGAAAAAAGGCAGAGAGATGATAGTGCAAGGAAGAGGTATGAGGCAGTTAAAACCCTACCCAAACTTTGGGTTGGGGAGTTTAAAAAGAAAAAGAAAAAGAAAAAAACCCTTGAGGTGCGCCTAGGCGGCTCCGGCGACGCCTTCCGCCCACTCCAACAAAACAGAGGCGTTAGCCTTCGCGCCCAACCTCAACGGCACCCTAGGCGCGCCCCAAGGCTAGTTTTTTAAAACATTGGTCAAATGTAAAATTTACGGCTTACCTCAGTGGATTTGCCAAAATTCTTTGGCCAATTGTTACAAAACTGGTCTCCTGATTCGACATGAACCAAGCAAGTGATGAAACACTGTACATAAAGAAGGAAAATGAAAAATGAGCGCATAACACTACTATTTCAATTAGTCAGCCCATAAAGGTCCATAAATTATGAACATATATCAAAAGGCTGACCTTCCAGTGAAAATATGCTCCCTTAGACCCAATATTGTAGGTTTTCGTTGCCCACGATGATCCTTTAAGAATTCCTCCAACACATTTCTCATCTTGAAAGCTTCTTCAAAGTAATTATCCTGAAAAAAAAAATGAATAAAGCACAATATAACAACCTTTTTCCTCTTTCAGTAAGTGGCCCACCTTGTAAATAATTTTTACATAAAGACACATGGAGAGCTACCTGATTCATGTCTATTGTCTGCAGGGCTTCCCCGCGAGTAAAGATAATGGCATGATTTTGATTTTCAGGTTTTCCTTCGCCAATATCTGTAGGAGGACCTGGGAGCTTGATGCGGTATATTTCCTGGCAATGCAAGCAAAGGAAGTATTAGTTATCAATTGTTGGCTACATTTGATACGGCTCATATGAGTGCACTAATCTCAATACAGGCAGGAAGGGCCAGCTCCTAATTACTCCATTATATGTGTGGACTCATCCACACTTTGATTATAGATGAAGCTTCTCTACAACGAAACTGGCATCAATCAAAAGTAATACTGCTTGATGTACATTATACATCTTTGTTGTATGAGAGTAAGTTTCTTTCTTTTCCTTTTTAAGTCCGATACTCTTACCCTCCATTACATTCTTCTATTTTATTTATTAAGAAAAATCCACAACCTCTCTTACGCTATTATTCTTGGACTTGTCCTCATCTCCAAAATAAAAACCACAAATTTGAATTAGTAATTATTTTCAGTGCATAATATTAAAAAAAAAAAAATACCAAAGTATTCATGCACATATTCATATGTTACAAAAAAGAAGATAATTCGATAAATATTTTCTATTCCAGAAATAATTACTCCACAAAGGCGAACAATGCACTTTGAAATATAGCTGAATAGCTAAATTTGAGAAAAGTAATAATTTGCGGTTTATTCCTTCCAGTTTATGCACATAATGTACTTTTTTGATAAAGAGACAATTTTACTAGGAAAAAAGAAGCAAAACGGAGAGGGTGGTCTAGCAGACAAGCCCAAACACCACTACCACAACAAGGACCACAAAACCAAGCAAACAAAAACAAACAACAGCCTAAAACAAAAACACATCCAGACTAGCAAAGTGCTGCCCTCCAATCTAAAAAAAGAAAGGAAACTGAATTTTATCCCAAAGCTCCTATAGAACAAGTTTTTCAGCCACTTTATTTTTCTGTTTAAGGCACATGCTTTGCATTGTTCAGTGTGTATAGAACTAGCAGTCTTCCCCATACCTCATCCCATTTGTCACCACCCTTGACTAGAACAGAATAGTAAGTTTTTTTGGGTTTTCCATTCACTTGCTCCTCCCTTGTATCTATGTAAGCAATACGTAGAGATGGATACCTACAAAAACAGTTACAGATTTAACAATGCCATCAACAAATTAAATAGCAAAAGTATCTATGCATTGATCAGCCTATGGAAATATTGACTCACGTTAGCATCAGCTTCAGGATATTAGTGTAACAACTTTTTTCCCGAGATTCATTGGAGATTTTCTGAGCACCATAGACCTGACAAGAAACTACATAAGTAAACTTCAAATCTGCCAGAGCTTGTGCACGATCATGGGTATCCTGGTCAGCCTGCTCGTCATTTTCGCTTAAGGCTGAGGTTTGGTAGCCTCCAAAAAAAGCTGCAAAACAACCATCTTCCACTTTACTAGCTTTTACGAAATTTTGGAACCAAAATCAGGTAATGTTGATCTTGAAACACATTATCTGTCACAGAGACCACTGACCACTATCTCCTGCTGTTTCCAGGAAACACTGAAGGTCTAGAGCCTTCCTATAGTACATCATCCCTCTCACTAGCAGAAAAATACAGATAAAAAGTATAAGTTCATACATTAAATGATAATTGTACAAGAGACCAATTCACTCATTAATCCAGACCTGTTCTAGAAAGTGTCTGTGCTCTGTAAGATACCCACTGACGGGTTAACTCTGACTTATTGTTCTCAGAATAACCGTTCTTAGGATCATTTATCCGTTCCCCAAAATTTGTCCATTCATCTAGTTGGCAATCATAGTTGGTTGGCAAGGGTAAGTTCAAGCCAATTCCAAAAAATGAAAAGGTAATGCAGAAATGAGACTGACACGCACCAGGATATATTTTCTTCAGGTAGAACAAAATTGAGATTCCATCCTCATTTTCTTTCGTAAGTTCCTCATCAGAATAGAGGACATCTTCTTTGTAATAAGGAGTCAGAACACTGAACCATAAATCAGGAAGAAAATTGAACTTATTTTAGCAATTATCAGATCCTGGAGTAGATAAGACAATCTTGAAAGAGGTAAGAGACATATATCTTCAACACAAATGTTGGAAGAAAAATCATATCGATCCTTCAACTTTAACAAAGTATCAGAAACATAAGGAGGCTTTTTTGTTATTTCCTTATTCCATTTAGCAGCCTAATTTCACCATTGACAAACTACGTGTTTATAATGAGTAACGAGTCTAATGACTGACCTAAATGAGAGCATGTCGCGAACTTTGGGAGCACGTGGCATGCTCATGAATAAGGAGTTCGCAAAAAAGGTGATGCGCCTGCGAGCTTCCAAGTTTTGAGGTACATTGATGGCAGACTCTTTGACGGTCAAAAGCAAATGAAGTCTCACTACCTAATTTAATGTAGAAGACGGTGAGACCAAAAGATCTTAGCTATTCAGTTAATGCCAATAACGAAAGAATGTCTCCCAAAATTACCTTATCTATCGATCCTTCAATCTTCTTAAGCTTTTGAAACCTTTGCTCCTTCTTGACGTTTTCACCATCAGTGTAATGTGCGTTCTCCAGTATTCTACAGAGAGAAGAAGAAAACCATTAACGCACAGGAGACGGAAAGGCACCTTTTTTGGTTATGACAGCTTTTGTTCTGCCACCAGTATGCACTTATTTCTTAGTACTCACGCATGGCCGTTGATCATAACATCCTGTGTGATAATCTCCATGATATCTTGAAGGACATTGATTATCTGACGCATGGAATTATCGACATTCTCTTCTTCGGCTTGCTGCCAATAGAACAACTTAAGTAATCAGAAAGGAGAAGTATAATGTTCATATTGTCTAGACTATCAGTTCTTTAGGAAAAAAAATTAGGAAGGCATCGAAGGAAGTATGTTACCAAGAGCTTTAGAAATTTCTCCAACCTCTCGCTAAGAAATGGCAGCCCACTCATGCGGAAAGCAGTCAAAAATCTCCGCTGCTGTATACTATTGTCTACTTCATTGCATATGTGGTTTACAATCCTGTCATATAAGATGAAACAAATTTTTATAATATGGAGGATAAAAGTGTGCAAGCAGATTCTGGTTATCCATGACATTCAAACTGGTATGCTTCTGACTTACATCTTATCCTCTTCCTCTTCCAGAAGGCCAGATATAATATCCCTGAGTGTCTCATAGCATTCAATTACTGCTGAGTACATATAATCATCACTCTTGATCTTTCTAAATAAATCATCATCTGCCTTCCCTGTAAAATCTTTTGCCATGTCCAATGCTATCGGAATCTTCACATGTGAAAAAATAATAAGAGTTACAGATTGGATTTTTACATAAAATTAACATATGAAGGCATGTAAAATATATACCTTACTAGCAAGCAAGAAAGGAGGCCACTGGACAACAGTCACATCTTCTGATGAATATGGAACAAGCAGCAGATCTTTATCTCTGGTTTATTTTGAACGGATATAATCAGAAACTCGCCAAAACTGCGTTGCAAGGTAAAATAGAGAGCAAGAAGAAGTTAACCTATTGCTGATAAGGTCTTCCGATCGCATTGAATTTATGAACTCATTCCAGACATTAGAGAAATTAGCAATGTTCTTTCGTTCGAGTGCCTCATCCTGCGACACCTCAGCCTGCGACATTTCGAGTGCCTCATCCTGCCACATCAAAGTGTTTACTTTTTAGCCAAAAATATGAAAGATAAAAGGTTTCATCTCATGTTTGTTTCATTGACAAGAAGTACCAAACAAAGTACCCGCATCAGTGTTTGGTGTGTAAATCATTTATGTATGGCATGAAATATATTACGAGGAGCAAAATCAACTTAAATTCCATGTGCTATAGAGCAATATTAAAACAATGATTAATTTAGTATCACCAATTGTCTTTTCTCCTTTGCATCCTTATTGCCTGACGGCATAAGACGATTACTGAAAGCAGAAGGCACAGACTCAAATCTGGACCTCAACATCCCAAGGGTCCGTATCTGAGAGAGAACAAATTGTTATAAAGGGATCATTGGGAAGAAAAACAAGAAAACTAGCTGAGAGCCTGAGAGATGAGAGACGTTAAATGTAAAGAGACAGAACAAATTTGCCACCGACCTCACCCAAATGGCTGAATGCTCCATGAATCCCACCAAAGATAGTAGAAAATATTGCATACCATATTTGTGCATCCATAAAATAAACCTATATACCAATTATCATTCAAAAGTGTTAATTTAAATATGCATGTACAAGAAATGCAAACTTTATCATATGACAGTTTTCACTCAAGCAGAATTCTTCAGCGGCTCACTTACCAGGACAATTGGAGCCCATATTGCAATGACAACGCCAATGTTATGAGTTACTACAGCAGTTCCAAATGCGAATTACTAGTAAGCACAGGCTATAGTTAAAAACGTTTTAAAAGTAAAAGCAGTATAAAAAATTTTGAAATATTACCATGTGGAAAGAACTCATGCCATTGATAATTACTTATAGGCATCTCCATTATTATTTTTGTTGGTGCAACAAGTGGCAGTATCTGTTATCATAATACTCAAATACAAATTAGTAATAAAAAAAATATGAATTCAATGGATCCTCAAAGGAAAAACGCTCTAGTGTAATTGAAACATGGTCCTAAAATTAAGTGATCACACCCCAAGAAAGTGATTAGTTGTTCCCTAGTTCTAGGACCAGGTGTACATGAATTCAGTATTTGGGCATCAACGTGTCAACAGGAAGTTAATGAAGTTTGACATCTATTTACCATGTATACAGTTACAGTTACGATTCATACAAATCAGCACTTAATGTTTCACAATTTGACAGGGTAAAGTTTCCTAGTTTAAAAAGAAAATTATTGTTGTTCATCTCTAGGTGGAATACATTAGGAGATAAAGGTAGCAGAAAAATAACAAGCAAAATTAATATAAAACTACCGAGGTCCAAAAGTACAAGATCAGGCTAGTGGAGTTGAGAACTCTTGCTGGCTAAGACTAGAAATGATGTGATGTTCTTTACATATGTTGCTTCTGGTTTTCCAGAATTATCTTTTCTACTGGCCAATGAGAAAAAAGTCAGGTAACTTAATATTTCACCATACCTTTCTCAACGAATCTATTACTTTCTTCTAACTTCTTAGATGGTAGATTATGCAGTAATCTTCAATAATGACTTATAGGCTATAATTGATTTGGGAAAAGATTAATAAAATATGTAATCCTGGCCATAATTCTATACATGGTGTTATACGATTTGAGATTCCAGCGTTATCAGTCTTAAGTTGAGCCTGTGTGTGGTGGTCAAGGAATTCTGTTCCATGTTATTGGAACTTGATAGAATTAGCTCGGCGACTTATTTGTGGACTCAGGCTGCTACAACAATAACAACAATCCTACTCAGACTGCTATGCATCTCAAATTTCATACGTCTTCAGTTTTAATTTCATGAGCTATGCACACACAACACAACAGATTGTACTTGTGTGGGTGTGTTCAAATCCTTCAAATACCCGAACCCTTCATGCCTATGCCAATGTCTTGCTAGCATGTATGTGAACTTGAATAAAAAATGGAAAATTAAAAAGGGTGTTAGATCAAGAAGAAGAATATTGAAGAAAAGCGACCTCCACAAAATAGCTGAACGATAGCTTGCTAATTAGAAGCATGATCCAAAAAAGCGTATATCTGAATAGAAAGGTAATTCTGTTAAAATCAAAACAAAGGCACCAAATATCCATAGTAATGATTAATGAGTGGAAAGACAAGTAGCAAAATGGCCAACCCCCTCAGAGTTTTTCCCAAACACATTCAACACCCCACTCTCAAACAATGAAGAAAAATAATGGAAGTGAAGATACTGATTACTTACTTCAGCAGTGAAAAGATGTCCTCATGAAGCCCTCTTCCTATATACAGTTTTGGCTGTAGTATAGCCGGAAACACATAAAAAAAATCATTCAAATAGCCATAACTTAAACAAAAAGAACAGAGTGAAAAGAAATATCTACAACCACAAGGCAACAAGAAATTTGTTTAAGACATGCTTGCCTGAGCCCACCACATCAAAAGAGTGACAATCCTCCAATTTGAGCGCTCTATGTGCCTCCGTAAAGGTGGAAGAAAAAATAGCACGGCGGCCAATATATTAGGAAGCAGATAGAGCGCAACAGCATAATTATAAAATGATTGATTCCGCCAATCCCTAGCCCAACTGCTGAAGAATTTCAAAAGTCCTGTAGGATTCTGCACAGAACTAGAATAACCAATAGGCAGAACCACAGCCCACACACCAGCTACAGCGAATTTCAAGAGGTATCGTAGTATTTGAGTGAATTTCAAGCTCTTCCAACAATGCCAACTAAGAATTATATCCAGAGTGGCTGAAGAACATAGATACACAAGATAAGGAAGTGTAGCAGAAAAGTCTGTATATTGATGGCATGCCATTAGAAAAGAATGTAATGGTACATATTAAATGGAACAATTGCCAAGAACACCGACCTTGTAATAAGTTGAGGAAAGCATAAGTGATGAAGATGCTTAAAATGCTTCTGAAGACATCCGCATCAAAGAAAGCAGTCAGAGAACCAGAAGGACTCCATGCAACAATAAGCATAGCCTGAAAATCAGAATATAGTAAGGCACATTCCTCTACAAGAATTATATAGAATTAAAGGAAAAGAAATTCTCCAACCTCCCTTAACTTTCATCTTAAAAACACATCATTTATTATCTAGGAAGCGTATCAACCTCACTTTCGTTCAGGAGCAGCAACTTTGATTCAAATGGAAAAACTCCCCCAAAGGTCTAGTCTCATGATAACAAAGAATCCCTCAACACATCCTTATCCAAGCAGGCAGGAATTTGAAAAAGAAAAATGCCACACATACTCTTAGCAGCAAAGATATTTCTGAATCGTGTAACTTCCCCACCACCTACCCAGGCCGCCACACAATAAAACAGGATATAGAACGAATACGAACTCTTACCTTTTCCACCACTCTCAAATTCCATCACCACCACTTAAGCTTGCATTGATAGGAATTTTTAAATTTTTTTCTATTAAGTATAGACTATAGTATTCCTATATTGTTGTTTAAAAGAGCTTGAATAAGGGAGGGTTTTGACTTTAAGTCCACTTCCTTAGATGACTTCAGATCCAAATTGCTTTGAAAATTAAAAAAAGCAAACTCTCATCAAACTGACATATTACGTAAGTTAGTTCGTGAATTCACTGGCCCGATTTGAATTGAAGTGGGTATGGAAATGACATCATCATAGTATTATAACAGCATACGCAGCTGATATTGGTTACTGCAGAAGCAAAGGAAGTGTATGCTTGTTTTTCCAATCTTATTGATATGGATTGAAGAGGGCAGAAAAGGGAGTACGTTATTTGTAAGGTCATACTGAAAATCGAAAAGCAAACCAAAAAGTTGATCCTTACCATTGTTGAAAGACACTAACAAAGTGGAGTGTAGTGTAAATTCATGATTGTATATTTGAGAACTCTAAGGGAGGTTGTAATCACTACTCAAACTATAAACATACAATTATAAATCAAGACTACCTGGAAAGCCAATATCAAGAATATCCACATTCGATCAAAACTTCTGTAGAGGTGCCAAAAAGTTCGGACTTCTACAAAATTTGTTTTAGGTTTCCTCCTCCCACCAGCAGCTTGATTTGGCCTCTATCAGACATGTATGCAGATGAACACAAATTTATTAAAAAAAAGGGAAAATTCCTATGCATTGCATATGCAGACACAAATTATGTTTATGTACGTGAACATTGTGCATTAAGGACATGTTTCCATGCACATGTAGCATGCAGAAAAGTCCAACTCATAAGAAAAGAGGAATTTTAGTAAACTGTGTGTAGCAATAAAAGTAGTGTTTCTTCTGAACAAAACACTGGAATGAGATATTAAATAAAATGTTTCCGAATATGTCTAAGTTGTTAGTTGACCATCCCCCACTCAAAGTTATAAACAGAAAACATCAACAAAGATAAGTACCTCATCTTGCCTAAAAAAATCTGCTTTAGGGTCCATTGGCCACCCTAGCCTAAAACATCTGTCGGACCTAGAAGGAACAAACAGGCCTTTCAGCTATTTTATATCTGAATGGACGGAAAGCAAAATTTACCATCAAAGATACTGACCAGAAGTATTCATTTAGATCATCATAATTTCTCCATCTCGAATGACTTGCCGTGCCATGTTTGTTTCTCTTTGCTTCCTTTGCAACAAAAAAAAAAAAAATATTCAAGTTTTGAATTACAAAATTGTAATGAAAATGCTTCTTGTGGAGAAATACAGGCAGTAGAATACAATCTTTACCATGTACAAGACTTGGTAGATAGGAGTTACAACATCCCTCAAAAAAGACTCTTCATCCCGTGCTGCTGCTTGGTATGTTTCTCCGGTAGCCGGATGAACATTGCTAAATAAAATTCCATACATCTCATTGGCCATCTTAACAATTAAGGAAGAAAAGTTGTCGTCAAACCTTATAAGTTTCAGGACATATAAAAGTGAAGACTTATGAAAAAGTCGTGTATTAAGAACCAGCATGATTCCCTACAATTTTACAATATGATATTCATGTCGTAGACAAGAAGTCTGTAGAATCAACTACCAAATAACTATTTCTTTCACAACAGAACAAACAGAAAAATAAATAGAGAGTGAAAAAAATTGAATGAGTAACGTAACTACTTTCATAGATAAGTTATTTTTTGGAGTACTTAAATTCAAAGAATAGTACAAATGAGGAATGAAATTTAATGAGAAATTAGTAAATTACACAGAATTTTAACGTATAATAATATCTTTTATAATATATCTTACACAGTATGAACTTACACATAAAGCTATCTTATAATATAAATTTGTGTGGTTATTGAGTGAGCAGTTTTCAGGTTTTCATGACTCATGACAATTATTGATGAGAAGAAACGATAAGATTTTATTAAAACAATAACAAGAATTACAAAAAATTGGATAAGAATCCACCGTATAGCAAAACTAGCTAAGATCTCTCAAGTAGGGCTATTTACATGCAACTAAAGCTGAACCAAATTCATTTTACGACTGCTAACACATCCCTCACTATATGAGAATGAGAATAATCTCTGAACTCATTCTCAAAAAAAATAAAAAATAAAAAAGAACAAGTACTGGATGGAAGAACAAGTTTAAATTAGTGACTGCTGTAGCACTCCTAGAAATTTAATGTGCCCGCAATTTAGCTGGAACCACTTACACTGCTGCTTTGATTTTTATGTTTTACTTTACAACTCACTAGTATGTACTTTTGGACTTTCATTTTGTTCTTCTACTGTTTTAATAAATGGTGAGGAATTGGTTTTAAAATCAAGTTTGCCATCAGGAGGCTAGCTATAATAAGAAACGAAGAAAATAATGGAAACTACTAAAAGATTTAACCGTTCTCAAAATTATTTTCGTAAAAAATGGGACATGGTATAAAAAAAAATAAAATAAAATAAAAAAGACAAATGTTATGACATGAAACTCTAGACCATTCATCTAGATGAGCTTATATGAAAAGAAAACACACATACCTGGTGGAAAATATAGCACAAGCATTCAGGCATGAATCGAATATTTGAAGCTTCACCCCATATGAGAAAATAGAGCGCAATGTAAATAAGTTCCAATTGTTGTCTGTCAGAACCTCGAGGGAACCTTAAAAGTTGGGGAGAGGAGGAGGGGCAGAGACACCAAATAAAAATTAGTAGTGCTGAAATGGTCACAACTCTATATGAATTCCAAATTTGAATTAAGGCATCAAGTTATAACGTGGATGGTATTTAGATTGCTCACCTAAGATTTGATTTACAATGCAAATAGTTAAACCAGGAACGATAATTTTTAAAAACTTTCTCCATCAAACGTTGTACAGTGGAACTATTCAACTGCAATAAGCTTCTGTTAATCTTTAATCATCATGTAAAAATTAAAATACAGTCAAGAAAAATGGGAGCATGGATAATTCAAAGCAAAGAATAAACACAAAGCATCTCAAAGGAAAAGAGATGTACCTCACTGTAATTTTCAAGATTTCTCTGTCTTACGTCCATGTTGGCAAGTAGCAAGAGTAAGTGTTCCCTCTGATTTGCCACATTTCCTTTCTTCAAACCGCAAAAAAGAAATTTCCATTAAGAAACTTAAACATGCATCGGTGAGTCTATACAATCGGATAGGTTTAGGG
>JADOBS010300773.1:0-11141 GCA_015708375.1 Cydonia oblonga
TAGGATTTTATAAAAAAAAAAAAAAGATTGATAGCATTCAAGTTGTAATAGCAATATAGCATGCTACATTTTTTTTTTTTTTTTTTGTGGATATGCTCTCATAGTCTCATAGAAGTTTTCTCTCCAATGTACATGAATGGGTATTTATTTGTTTCATTTGTTTCTGTAGATGGCATTTGAATTGTATGGTATGCTCGCTGGGAATGTCAGTCCAATGACGGGAGAGAATGTGAAGCCAGCCTATGGAGGCGAAGAAGAGGCTTTCTTGAGAAAAGTTGTGACGCCAATTTATGAAGTGATCGCAAAAGTATGTATTTTACGTGATTTTTTTTATAATTTCAATAAATTTAAGAGGGGTACCTCAGTCCTAAAGAATGGCTTGCATCTTGCCTTTCTTAAATCCTGCTGGGCAGGTGGGGAGAGCATCATGTTTTAGGGTGTCTTTCAAAAATAAAAGATGAATTTTTATTGTTGCATATTGCTTATATCTCATCATGTTTCTGTGATTTTGCTCTTGACAGGAGGCTGAAAGGAGTAAACGAGGGAAATCAAAGCATTCCCAGTGGAGAAATTATGATGATTTAAATGAGTACTTTTGGTACAAACATATAATTTCTCTCTCTATCTGTCTCTCCCCTGTGGCCTCCCCCTCCCATTCATTTGTATATCTCTAGTTCTTATGTTCTTTGTGAAACTGTAGGTCAGTGGATTGTTTCCGGTTAGGCTGGCCAATGCGTGCAGGTGCTGATTTCTTTTGCATGCCTATTGATCAGCGTCATTTTGATAAAATTAATGAGGTCAGTCATGCTTGTTTTACTCTTTCTTGTTACTGTCCCTTTCCATAATGAGAATCTGTATTTTTGGGAATTACACGTTTCTTTTGTGCAAGTTTAAATTGAAGTGAGTTCCGATTGAATGGAACTGCCTTCTAAGACATAGGAAGGAGAAAATAAAAATCAGCAATTAATAGTATTAGTAAAGTTAAGTTTTAGGTGAGTTTTTAAACTTGTCTCTGTTGCCTGTTGGTGATAGATGAGCAACCATGTAGCTGACCATAACAGTTGAGATCATGGCTGAGATTGTGTTGAGTTTGTAATTGATAAGATTTTTTTTAATACACTTTATTTGGAAATTTGTTTGGACACTGTTCTTGATAAGACTGATGATCATGTTTGAAAAAAATCATATTTTTGTTCTGCTGGTGCTACTTAGTACCATGACTGCTGTTCAATTTGAGAGAGGCTTTTCTCACCTGATGCATAACTTTTGCTTGATATGATATTCAGGATAAAAAGCCAGCTATTGGAGATCGATGGGTGGGGAAAGTTAATTTCGTTGAGATACGATCATTTTGGCATATTTTTAGAAGCTTTGACCGCATGTGGAGCTTCTTTATTCTATGTTTACAGGTTCTGTCTATCCTTCCATGTAATCTTCTGTGAGCTGTACTTGATTCTATGACACTATGCTGAAATTTACCTTTATTTTTATAAGGTTATGATAATTGTTGCTTGGAACGGCTCGGGGCAACCTACTGCATTATTTAATGGGGATGTATTCACGAAAGCATTGTCTGTCTTCATAACTGCTGCAGTATTGAAACTTGGGCAAGGTAATTAAATTGTTATTAGGTGTTGGTAGCTGCAGTTCATTATTATTCTCTCTGTTTTCTAGGCCTTTGTGTGCTACTGCTTCCCTTTTATGTAATACCTAAGTGTGATATTACTATGTTGAATTAGAATTTGATAGTTTCTTGACCTTGTTTTTGAATCCCACCACCCTCTTTGTTAATCAAGAAGTCTTGGAATACATGGTATGCACAAAAGTAATGTGTGCAATAGTGTCATTCAGCTGGCCTATGAAAACGGCCATAAAGATCTACTGTGATACCCTATTCTGATTTTTCTGTAATCTTTCAAAATATATTAAGATACTAACCTAGGCTACTAGATCATTAAGCTATAATCACTAAACTAGACTACAAGGACAATTTTGTTCCAATGTGATACCAATCATTATTGGTTAGTTATCATAGCCAGGTTTGGCAGAATGGAGTGCCACTCAGCATTGGCAGGCTCATGGGAACTCACTAGACTGATTCTGATTACCACTACTTTTGAAAGTAGTTCAGAATATAAGCTTCACCCATTACAATATGGTTTTGATTCGGTGCTTTAACATTAACATGGTATCATAGCCGGAAATTCATCCACACGTTTTCCTAGTCTAGACATCACCTAGTTGTAAAGATCCATGTGCCTGGCACAATCTGTCCATATGGGAAAGGATTTGTTGAGAACACATCGAGAATTTTAAGCGGTGCATCACAATACTTAAACTCCTGACCCATTTTCAGTTGGTTTTGGGTTTGATGGCTTAATTTGAGCAAAACTTAAGTAGCATGCACGTTGAACCTTTATTTTAACAAAACTTAAGTAGCATGCTCATCAAGAATTTTAAGCCTTGCTTCACAAATCTTAAAACTAATGGCCCATTGCCAATTCGTTTTGTATTGGATGGCTTAATTTGAGCAAAATGTTCAGTAGCATGCTCATTGAACCTTCATTTTCTTTTCTCGGTTAGGGGATTGAGAAACTACCCTTTCATTATAGCAGCAGCTGTTGTAATCCCACGCCTACATTATCTAACATGGAGCTACAGTTTCTTCATAATGGGCAACGTAGGTGTAGAATTTGAATGTTGGAGTAGTTGATAAGACAATTTTTTACATATGGGTGTCAACAGGTCAATTGTTGCTATCGCGTATTCAGTGTTCATTGTACCAAGTTGAAGTTGTTGAATTTTGATTGATTATTTTCCTTGACTTGTGCAGCGTTTCTAGATGTAATTCTTAGCTGGAAGGGTAGGCGGAGTATGTCATTCCATGTGAAGTTGAGATACATTTTGAAGGTCATCACAGCTGCTGGGTGGGTGGTAATTCTACCGATTACTTATGCATATAGTTGGAAAAACCCTCCTGCGTTTGCTCAAACTATCAAAAGTTGGTTTGGCAATGGTGGACATCAACCTTCTTTGTTTATCTTGGCTGTTGTTATCTACTTGTCACCAAACATGCTGGCTGCGGTGCTGTTTCTGTTCCCATTTATTCGTAGATTCCTTGAGAGATCAAATTATAAGATTGTGATGTTTATGATGTGGTGGTCACAGGTAAGTGGAACAGGTTCTGATATTTTTGTATGTATTTTGCATTTTTTTATCACCTAACATTTGCTGAATAGCCTGAATTCATTATTATTTGCAGCCTCGACTTTATGTCGGGAGGGGAATGCATGAGAGCACATTTTCCCTTTTCAAGTAAGAATCCGTTGATCCAAAGATAAATGGGATGGGACTGCCTTATCAAAAGAGAAAAAAGAAGATACATGCAATTGCTTCTTATCTGTTATCATTGTCTTCTATGTATAACCTGTGTTTCTATTTGTTTAAACTATTCAGGTACACAATGTTTTGGGTACTTCTCATAATTACCAAGCTGGCATTCAGTTACTATATAGAGGTGTCTCCTTTAACCACATTGGACTTATCTTTTTTCTCTTACGGGTTATGTGTTAGTACATGAATAACTGGGTGGGGTATAAAACATAGCCTAATGCTTTCCATAGGGTATAAATCAATAAATGGGAAAACTGTAGTTTCTACTTCTGTTCGGTCCATTTGTTTGTTTCTGATGATTCTTTTCCTTTCCAGATAAAACCTTTAGTTGGTCCAACAAAAGCCATCATGAGTGTGCGTGTAACTAATTTTCAGTGGCACGAGTTTTTTCCCCGTGGTAATGTATCAAATGGCTTCTTTGCGTTTAATGTTATCTCGTTCCTCAACATGTTGTTTATCATGTATTTATTTTCCTTGCAGCAAAGAACAATATCGGTGTTGTGATTGCACTCTGGGCTCCAATTATCCTTGTATGGTTTATATTGATTTCATAGCTGTTGTTTTCTTGTCATCCGGTCCAGTATATTGTAGATTCTTTCTTTCTTATGCTCAAATCCTTTCAGGTGTATTTTATGGATACCCAGATTTGGTATGCCATTTTCTCCACAATATTTGGAGGAATTTATGGTGCATTCCGTCGTCTTGGAGAGGTTAGTGGATTATTGATCAAAATTAGCTTCTTTTTAAGCTTTGTGTGTTTATTATTGATCAAACTACCTTTTTTTCTGCTGAAGAGTTGTTGAGGTTTTTGGTTTGTCTATACAAACTGCTTGAAGTTCTGAAGTCTTACATGATTTGAAGTTACAAATTATACATGATTTGCAGTTCTGATGGTTTGTCTATACAAACTGAAAGAACTTCATGTAAGACTTCAAGAAGTTCTGAAGAGTAGAATTTAAATTTCACCCTTCACATTTAAATGGGATGTATGTATAATATGTAACTCTTTCTTTTCTATAACTATATCTCCTTATTTATATGCTTTCCAGGGGCTTAAACATGATAACTCGTTGCTGCATTTAACATTATTCTTTATGATTTTTGAACTAATTCTTCTCCATTCTTTTAGATTTGTATTTGTGTTTGTAAGATTTTAGTGCTTATTCTTAAATTGGTTGCAGATTCGAACATTAGGAATGCTGAGATCTCGTTTTCAATCACTTCCTGGTGCTTTTAATGCCCGTTTGATTCCGGTGGAAAATAGTCAACCAAGGAAGAAAGGACTGAAGGCTACTTTGTCTCGCAACTTTGCTCGGGTTAACTTTGTTTTCTTTATGTAAAATATGTAACTGTTTTTTTCCTTTTCCATGGGGTTGTATTAATTTACTAACGCTTCAATTCTTACAGGTTGAAGTCAACAAAGAGAAAGAGGCAGCAAGATTTGCTCAATTATGGAACAAGATGATAAGTAGTTTCCGAGAGGAGGATCTTATAAACAATAGGTTTTCTGGCAATGGATATTTTTTTACTAGATTTCTTGCAGTAGTTCAATGTTATGGTGCTACATCTTTTCCAGGTTCTTTCCGTAGTGTTCTTTCTTTTGGTTGTGTGCTAAGGTTTCTTAATTCTCAGGGAGATGAACCTTTTGCTTGTTCCTTATTGGGCTGATCGTGATTTAGGCCGCCTTACTCAGTGGCCTCCATTTTTACTTGCTAGCAAGGTTAGTTTTAGTGTACTTAGGAAAGTTTCAAATCCCTATATGCACATAGTGATTGTGTGTGTGTCCATCAGATCCCGATAGCATTAGACATGGCCAAGGACAGCAATGGCAAGGATAAAGAGTTGAAAAAGAGGATTGAGGCTGACAATTACATGTCTTGTGCTGTTTTGGAATGCTATGCTTCATTTAGGAACATAATCAAGCTTCTGGTTCAGGGAGAACGTGAGAAAGAGTAGGTTTTTTTTTTTTATTATAAGAAGCGTTGCCTTGTAACATTGGAGAAAATAAAACTTCATCTAAGATTTATGCACAATTTTCAACTAGTAAGAATTAATTTTTCGCATACCACTTGCTAAGCTAAATTAATTGGATTTCAGGGTTATAGATTATATATTTTCTGAGGTTGACAAGCACATAGAGGCGGGTGACCTGATGGTTGAATACAAGATGAGTGCTCTTCCTAGCCTCTATGATCAATTCGTTAAGCTCATCAAACATCTGGTAAGATTTTAGATTTGGTTTAGCATATAATTTCTCATCCAGTTTGATGAATGGTCTTAACCAAGTTTGCTTGAGTTTTGCAGCTGGACAATAATAAGGACGAAAGGGATCAAGTTGTGATTCTGTTCCAGGACATGCTGGAGGTAGTGACTAGAGACATAATGATGGAGGACCATATATCCAGGTATCACATTGTGATGTGATTGCATACTATTTTTTATTTACATATTCAGGTGGTACTTACGTTGTTGTCATTTTTTTGTGTAGTTTGGTATATTCAATCCATGGTGCGTCTGGCCATGAAGGGATGATGCCCCTTGATCAACCTCAACAGTATCAGTTGTTTGCGTCTTCTGGGGCTATCAGATTTCCTATTCAACAAGTAACAGAGGCGTGGAGGGAGAAGGTGTGCCATTGGTAGACAGATGATTACAAATTTTAAGCTTCAGTAAATCCTGTAATCCTCATTAATTACCTTTTTTTGGCAGATTAAGCGTCTTTATCTTTTGCTTACTACAAAAGAGTCTGCCATGGATGTACCGTCCAACTTAGAAGCTAGAAGGCGGATTTCGTTCTTCTCAAATTCATTGTTTATGGACATGCCTCCAGCACCAAAAGTTCGCAATATGCTCTCTTTCTCGTACGTTATCTTTGCCTTCGTTTATCTTTTATTTATTTAAAAAAATATCATTTATGAATTAGTTGTTTTTTTGGTGAAATTTACAATGATGTGTTTTTCAGTGTAATCCGGTTTGTACTTTTAGGGACCTTGTAAAAATGAGGGAGGGAGGGAGGGAGGGGAGGGTTACAGTGACCATGACATTGAGTCTTGAGAATTTAGAAATCTTAAGACTATGGTAAAGGCATCTCTGCAAGCCGAGCTCTGAGGTCGATACATGGTTGGTCAGAAGTTTTATAGGAAAGGTTTCCGTAAAATGAAAAACTTGCTGAAACTTTGCAAATTAGATGATGTGCAGGACTTGGTATATTCTCAAGTGTTTGTGTGCCATATGATTGTTACTCTCTTTGGTTGTACTTACTTCTAAAGTAATAATTTTTCTTGTAGTGTTTTAACTCCTTACTACACCGAGGAGGTTCTGTTTTCCTTGCATGATTTGGAAGTGCCAAATGAAGATGAGGTTTCAATTCTCTTCTACTTGCAAAAAATTTACCCAGGTTTGTTTTTGTTAATAAATTTTCCCAGGTTTATTGTTTGTACTCTCTGAGATTTCAAGCTAATATATTGTATTTCCTATAGTACTTAATTCTCTACTGATTCTCCGTTGGCAAACAGATGAGTGGAACAATTTTCTTCAGCGTGTCAATTGCACCAGTGAAGAGGAGCTTAAAGGATCAGATGAATTGGAAGAAGAACTTCGCCTTTGGGCATCATATAGAGGGCAAACTTTGACTCGTACTGGTATCTCTCCACCTATGTGCTGATATTTTAGACATAAGTTTTTAAAGCATAATGATGGCAAAATATTTTTTATGGACATTGTTCTACTCTGGTATTTACTAAATTTCGTAACTGGTGGTAGTAAGGGGATTGATGTACTACCGGAAAGCTTTGGAGCTTCAGTCTTTTCTCGATATGGCCGAAGAAGATGGTACCTAATTTTTATATCTTTTTATTTTATATAAATTTCCTATTTTGCATAACATTGGGTTTTACACTTCTTTTGAAGTGAGATGTAATGAAAGCTAATAAAAGTATTGTTTGCTGTACACTTGGCTTAATATCACCTTCCAGATTTAATGGAAGGCTATAAGGCCATAGAATTGAATTCTGAGGATCAATCAAAGGAAGGCAGGTCACTGTGGGCACAATGTCAAGCAGTAGCTGATTTGAAATTTACATATGTGGTATCATGCCAACTATATGGGATACACAAGCGATCTGGTGATCCTCGTGCGCAAGACATTCTGAGGCTTATGACAACGTATGTTTCTGATAGTATTATGCTGGTGGTATTATCTGATTGTCATAACTTTTAATTGGTGGTCATATTTTTGTGCAACAGATATCCATCACTACGTGTGGCATATATTGATGAGGTTGAGGAGCCTAGCAAAGATAGTTCCAAGAAGATGAACCAAAAAGTTTATTACTCTACTCTAGTCAAGGCTGCTCTACCAAAGTCAATTGATTCTTCAGAGCCCGTACAAAATCTGGACCAAGTAAGCTTTATAATCTACACTTATGAATTTTAGTCTGTGAATGGCATTGTATTCTATTGTAAGGCATGTTTCATTGAATGTTTGATCCTCAATGGCCATATCGATATTAGAACCTGTGGTGTTGAGTTTCCTTTAATGTTGGTAAGGAACTGAAAGTTTTCATTGTTGAGAACCAAAAATACTGGAGTCTGACCGAGGAGAAGGACATCTGTCTTGGGCCTATTGGCTGTCAAGTTATGACTGAAAACCTACTTCTGAAACTTGACATGTCCCAAGGAGTGGAGGGTGGCAAGGGCTCTGACTGCATGCCTGTTGATGAATGAGTGACGGATAGGCAGTGGTTTGGTATATGGGAGATAATGAAATGTATTTATTATATCTGAAAGGGTTTTAATAAAGCGCAACCATAATTATGGTACAAACCTAAAACTAAAAAGTAATAAAATAACCTAATTTAGGGGACTGCTTAAGAAAGTTAGGACACCAGCTGGCTTAGAATCCTAATTTCAGTATATGTTTGTGACATAGATAGTCTGTGAAGCAAATAAGTTTTATTTATGTCAGAAACAGATTAGGATTATATATCCGTCTCAACGGTAGATTAATTCATTTTTGTTCTCACATATTTTGAACATTGGAAAGATGTATTATTTTTTAGGGGAATTGCTCATTGTCGTTTAAGGTAAATAAGGAATAAGGTTTGTAGCTCGTGAATGGTGGGGAGGTGGTACCCTTATGAAAAATACTTCTATTTGGGCTTTATTTATGGGCATCTGTAGATTGGGAATTTAGGCAGTTCATTTCTGTTTTTTTATCAGATTGGTCAACGGCTGTTTTTACTTTTATTCAGATGCTGTATCATTCCTGTTTTAGAGTGAATTTTGTAGATTCCATGTATTGGTTTTGTTTTAGAAGTGGACTCCTTGTTCATTTAATTTGTATTTTTTTTAGTTTGTGACAGTTTTGTTTCGTATTTAAACGCAAATTGTGGAACAGATGTATTTTTAAGTGGTTAGTCCACTGTTTTAACCTTGTCCGCACAGGTATTTTGAATTTTTGAACTGTTATCCTTGAGCAGGCCATGTCACATATAATTTTATATTATTTTCTTTTTAGGTTTTGTCATCTTTGAAATCTTAACATCCTTTGCTAAATTGTATTGTTATCTATGCGCAGGTAATTTATCGCATAAAGCTTCCAGGACCTGCTATTTTGGGTGAAGGAAAACCAGAGAATCAAAATCATGCCATTATTTTCACACGTGGAGAAGGCTTGCAAACAATTGATATGAACCAGGTATGGTGGTTGTTATCAAAAGACTGATGGATCCAGGATTTTACTCTCCTGGGAGCAAGCTTAGACAATGATGATTGACTGGACTAATAAGTTTTTGAAGTACAAAAAGTAAAAATGTTGGCGGATAACATATTAGTTCAATACGTTTGCAAGGTGCCTGTATCCCAATGTGCGATGTTAATTAATCTGACCCATCTTGTAGGATAACTATATGGAAGAAGCCTTGAAGATGAGGAATTTGCTGCAAGAATTTCTCGAGAAGCATGATGGGGTGAGGCATCCTACAATTCTTGGTCTTAGGGAGCATATATTTACTGGAAGGTAGGTGTTGTGTTGTTACTAAGGACGTATTGCTGTATAACAAACTGACGATGGCTAGGTATCACTAACATTCTTTCCTGATCTGATCCAGTGTTTCTTCTCTAGCTTGGTTCATGTCAAATCAGGAAAACAGTTTTGTCACTATTGGTCAGAGACTGTTGGCCAATCCTCTCAAGTAAGTTATATCACCTCATAATGTCCACTTTAAATTTTGGGAAAAGAAAAACTTGAAACGAAAAATCCTGGCAGGCAACTATTGTGTACTGGGTTATTATCATGTGCACGAGTGTGTACTTGCATTTGTTTAATTCCTCTACCTTTTTCATCTTTTTTTTTTCAGTTTGCTAATTTTATGATTTTACTATTCCGAAGTTTTTCTGTTTTAATGTTTCTGCTCATCCAGGGTTCGATTCCATTATGGTCATCCGGATGTGTTTGATAGGCTCTTCCACCTTACCAGAGGGGGTGTCAGTAAAGCATCCAAGGTTATCAATTTGAGTGAAGACATATTTGCTGGTAAGTTGAAGGCATTTGAGTGAACATTGTCGGTTATCAGAATTTATCAGTGGGCAATTATATTCTAATTATAGTATGGGGTTCAGGCTTTAATTCCACACTTCGTGAAGGCAATGTAACTCATCATGAGTACATACAAGTTGGGAAGGGAAGAGATGTGGGCCTTAACCAGATCTCTATGTTTGAAGCGAAAATAGCTAATGGAAATGGGGAGCAGACACTCAGTCGAGATATATACCGACTTGGACACCGTTTCGACTTTTTCCGAATGATGTCTTGCTATTTCACCACAATTGGTTTCTACTACAGTACTCTGGTACGTTGATCTTTAGTTTTGGTTTCAAATGTTATGTACTTCGGTCTTTAAGAATTAAGAGTAATATTAGGTATTTAGTCAAAAGTAACATGGAAGTATGTTTTTCTGGCAGATAACTGTGCTGACTGTGTACATCTTCCTTTATGGACGCCTTTATCTGGTTCTTAGTGGACTTGAAGAGGGTTTGAGCACTCAACGAGCAATTCGAGATAACAAGCCTCTTCAAATAGCTCTTGCATCTCAATCATTTGTTCAAATAGGATTTTTGATGGCGTTGCCTATGTTGATGGAAATTGGTTTGGAGAAGGGTTTCCGAACTGCACTAAGTGAATTTGTGTTGATGCAATTGCAATTAGCCCCGGTATTTTTCACATTTTCACTTGGAACGAAGACCCACTATTATGGAAGGACATTACTTCATGGTGGTGCGAAATATAGATCTACAGGTCGTGGGTTTGTGGTTTTCCATGCCAAATTTGCTGACAACTATAGGCTCTACTCCCGCAGCCACTTTGTTAAGGGCATTGAGCTCTTAGTTTTACTTGTCGTGTACCAGATATTTGGTCATACTTATAGAAGTTCTGTTGCGTACATTTTGATCACTGCATCTATGTGGTTTATGGTGTGTACCTGGCTCTTTGCTCCCTTTCTGTTCAATCCATCTGGTTTTGAGTGGCAAAAAATTGTTGATGATTGGACGGATTGGAATAAGTGGATAAGCAACCGTGGGGGTATAGGTGTTCCACCTGAAAAAAGCTGGGAATCATGGTGGGAGGAGGAACAAGAGCATCTCCGATATTCTGGAAAACGTGGTATTGCAGCTGAGATACTGTTATCGTTACGGTTCTTTATCTATCAGTATGGGCTTGTATATCACTTGAACATTGCAAAGCATAA
>JADOBS010300774.1:0-11146 GCA_015708375.1 Cydonia oblonga
ACAACAAAGGATGCCATTGCAAGAAATCAGGGTGCCTGAAGAAATACTGTGAATGCTTCCAAGCCAACATTCTCTGCTCGGAGAACTGCAAGTGCATGGACTGCAAGAACTTTGAAGGAAGTGAAGAAAGACAAGCACTATTCCATGGAGACCATGGCAACAACATGGTATATCTTCAACAGGCAGCAAATGCTGCCATTACTGGAGCTATTGGATCCTCTGGCTATGCATCATCACCCCCAGTATCCAAAAAAAGAAGAGGTCAGGAATTCTTTGGACCAACAGCAAAGGATCCATCAATACACCGGATCGGACAGTTTCAACAGGTGAATTTAGTCTCATGGTATAAGAATAACTTTTGACAAATTAGTTGGTGCTGATAAAACGGACAATGTTCCTGTTAAGATGATGATTTTTTATGAACTCACCAATGTTCCTAATAAGATGATGATTTTTGATGAAACTACCAGACCTATTTTCAGATCAGTTGTTGGAAATGCACGAGTAAAATCATGTTTAGTGAGATTTGCATACTTTTTGTTTACTTCTTGTGACATTGAATTTAGTACTTAAACGTGGACACTGAATGATTTTTGATAATTCTTTCTATCTATTTTTTTAATTCTAGTTTGGGGAATTATCACTAAGTGCATGTTTGATGTAATTTTCAGGGAAACAATATCAGAGCCCCTGCACCCTCTCCGCAGTCTTCAGTCCCTGTTAATCGCCTTGGTGGTACTGCAGGATTAGGCCCTTCTAAGTTTACATACAGGTATAATCAGTTTCATGTTATAAACTGAATCGATGTGGTTCAAAACTAATTTATGTATGATCGTTGAAGGTCTCTTCTAGCAGACATCATCCAACCACAGGACTTGAAGGAACTCTGTTCAGTTTTGGTTGTAGTAGCAGAAGAAGCTGCAAAGACACTTGCAGGTGGTTTATTGATTCACCTATGACGAATTACTATCTTTCAGATTTCATTGTTTTTCATGAGTGTTTGCACTTATAAGATTTGTGTTTAAAATGATATATATTTCTTCATTAAACAAAAAAAATCATCGTAGCATGATAATGCTCAAGGACTACTTGCTAAAAAAGTTCTGGAAAGACAGGCCTTCACCCCCACCCCACTTTGACTAACCACATTTTACAAAAAATTTAGTAGTTGGAGATGCTTAGAACCTTGGTTTGTATATTTTATAGTTGATTTTTTATACTGATTTGTCTCCGTCTTTGTCTTAGTAATGACACATTTAACTACTAATTGGGCATTATAGGGAAAATTCAATTATAAATCATCTATTATTATGATGCTTCTAGTAGTCACTTTTCAAGTAGTTTTATTAGAAATGGGGTTTGTCTACAAATTCTGTACATTAATCTGTCCAATCTGTACAGACCAAAGAAATACAGCAGAGAAGCCGACAGAAACTTCCCTTGCTTCAACGACACAAGACATGTTGCATAGCCAAAAGGAATCTGATGCTCAGAATGCTGTGGCTGATGATCGTTCTAGTGCAAATGACACTGATAAAATCAGCCCTGAAGATTCCAATTCAGACAGTGCTGATGTAACGAGGGGGAGGCCGATGTCTCCTGGAACTTTGGCATTGATGTGTGATGAACAAGATACAATGTTCATGTCAGCGGCTTCTCCTAATGGGTTAATGGGGGATGGTAACACATCTTCACAGTTGCCTAATGGACAAGGAATGACAGAAGTCTACGCAGAACAGGAAAGGATTGTCTTAACGAAATTCCGGGACTGTCTTAATAGGCTCATCACTTTCGGGGAAATAAAAGGCAAGTGGAAAAGCTTTCCATAAATTATACCCAAACCCTTTATCACTGCTCAGGCAAAAAACTGTCAGCGTAGTTCATTTATGTTGAGATTTCGTTATTCTTCTTTCATCGATTCTTCCTTGGGAATCAATGTACCTCTTCCATTTAACACTGCAGAAACAAAGTGCTCATCTTTAGCCAGAAGGGAAGCGGAAACTCAAAAAGACCAACACAGCAATAGCAGTACAAATGCAAGAATAGATTCATGGAATCCGCAGGGGCCAATTAGCAATGGTGTTGCAAGAACTGCTGTTCCACTCGCACCCAAGACAACGACATCACAGACGGTTACTGCAGCAGCCTCAGCCCTCAGCAAAACTCCTTCCCATCCGGAAAACGGAGATGGGAGACCAAAAGCTTGAAATAGAGATGTAAAAAGATTTCAGCACACAAGATTTGCCAAAGGTATTGTCTTGCTTTGATTTCTCTCCGTTGCACCATCAAGCCGGTAATTAGGAAGTTATTAACCACTCTTAGGAGTATCTAATTTTTCTTAATTTTAAGGTTATTAATATATTTAGAGATTAGTTTTTCCTTGGCTCTTTAACCATAGTTTTTCAGTCGAAGTTGTGTAAAATGCAGGGCCTTGTAATTTTGCAAGATATCGGTTTTAGATCGTTACATACAAATTAACATCACAGCTTGTATTTGCTACATGCTAGGATAAATTTATTTTTCCTTCCCCTTTTTGATCTTTTCACATGTGGAGAAAGAAACAAGCATTTACCACTAAGGGTGGAAATAATGTAACTAGGTTTTCCCTTGATGGAATAATGTGGTTGTGCGCCTTTGTGTTTAAACAATTAACCTTGTTGCAGCCACTGAAAATTTCTGATGAAAAATGATTTTCATAAGATCTTTTGCGTATTTATTGAGTTACATTTGCATTTCATTGAATTTTTTTTCTTTTAACAAATAATATTATCTACACTAAGAGGGTGAGGAGTAGGCTTAGCTTCACAATGGGCTAGCAATAATATGGTTCAAATTTGTTTTTAGCGAGAATCGAACTTAAATATCTCATTTACAAGTGAAGAGGAACACCACTAGACTGTAGTACTAAATGACAATATTTCATTGAATTTTGAAGCTGGAAAACAAGCGGGATAGAAATTTAGACATTTTGAAATGTCCTTAAATTTTAAGAAATGGATTTTGTTGAACTTTTAAGCTTGAAATCAAATGCTAGCGAAAAAAAAAGTTTGTTTGAACGGAAATTTTGCAAGTACTAGGGACGCAGTATTATAGAAGTTAGGATTACAATTGTCTACTTTCGGCAAAGAGTAATGCTAGACACAGATAATGTTAGGGGTGCTAAATATGTGCGCCGAATTTAAGTGTGAAATAATGTGACACATCACCAGTTTAAAACAATAAAATCTCAAAATGCATTTAATATGCAATTAATTTATTTTAGAAATTTGCTTTTGATAAAAAAAACCAAACCCTAAACTCCCAAAAGGGTTCAAAACCACCATATCCTGAGTGCCACCATCCTATAAACTGTCCTTAATGCCTCACACTGTTATATAACCATGAAATTTTAGTGATATATGTTCATGCCTATATTATCAGTCTCAAATTAACAATTTGTCACGCCATCACCCAAAATTCAATAGGCGATTAATTTCGTAAGGAAAAAGTCTTGACCGAAAACTCGTTCAGTGCCTCGCCATTTCGAAGCGTTATAGCTATTCACTCAAAGAAAGAGCAGTAAAAGAAAGGTGACAACTTTACATTTTATTTTGTAAACCAGCTGCTAATCGATTAACTCGAATCTTATTTCCCTGAATACTGAGTGTGCTCGAAAACCGGTTGAAAATACGCTTTTTCTGCTTACATGCGTGACCTTGAAGATGCGGATGACAACACGGGTGCACTCTGCGGGTCAAGAACAAAAAAAAATTATGCATGTTTACCAGCGGCAACCCTCTTGTTGCTCTTTCTTCTCATTCAAATCACAAAAGGGGGAAAGTTCAAGACGAAAATAAGACTCGATGTTCTTACCAGCGGCAACCCTCTTGTTGCTCTTTCTTCCAAAAACCTTGATGGTTTGAAAAAGTTGCCAAATACTCCGGACCATTTCTTGAGGCTAGCGTATACATGCTTAGGCCCGACTAGATCTGCCCAAAAGACAATACCCCCCCTGCCACATAACAAACAGACGATGTGAAATCAAGCATGTATATTAACTAACAACATCATAACAACGTCATTACTGTCAAACAAGTGAAAAAACCAATAGTACACAACTGCAACGAGCTTGTACAAAAAGAAGAGAGGTGCTCAAGTCCGGACAATTAATCCCGCAAGGGATCCACTGCCCTGCACCTCGGACGTCCAGATCAAACAATCAGACCTCTCCATTAGCTGCAAAAGTAGAGGCGAATATTTGCAACATGACAAGTTCAAGCAGACACAAAGGTCAATATAGAGCTCACCGGTAAGATGGAAAACTCATCCCAAGAACAGATGCGATGTCAAGGTCTGCTGCTCGAATAACTATTCCTTCATCTAGAATACGGCATGCCTCATTTACTACAGGAAACAGTATCAACTCCAGAATATCTTGGTCGGTAACAGTTAAAGGCTGCCAGACATAACCAGCAAACAAGATGAGCATGACAGCCTCATAAAGCATGCATTATTTAAAGCAACTACTGAGCCTGTAACAGCAATACAGAGTGTTCCCTTTAAGGTACTCTGTGCATAAATGAGAAATGTATTTTCTGATGTAAAGCAAAAGTACCTTTCCACCAGGCATGACGTTGGTAACTCGTCGAGATTCCTCAATAAGTGGTAGGACAGAAGGATCAGGTTTTGGCTTGCTACCCTTCTCATAAATGTAATATCCTTTTCCATTGTTTTTACCTGAAATGCCAAAAGCATAAAGTAGTTAGAAAGTAGTTAGAATAAAGAACATGTTACAATACCCTCCTTCCAGAAGACGAAGACCTAATAAAATTAGCGAAGTTCAAGATTACCATTTCGTCCATTTTTTATCAAGATCTCAACCAATGGCGATCTAAATGTGCGATCAGGGAAAGCACCAGAAAATTCCTTTCCAACTGCAAGGGCTACTCCATAGCCTGCCAAGTCCTGAAGCCTGCAAGTCAAGAGCAGTAGATATAATTAACAATGTAGTTCTCAATTCTACGATCAGTAGGCAAAAACATTTCTAAAAAAATCCCAGATCCTACGTTAAAATGTACAAAATAAAACATGAAAAATCTAGGTATGGTGAAAGGGAAGAAAGTTACTGGAATGGACCCATAGGTAGGCCAAAATCGCTGATGACCCTGTCAATTCTGAATACATCCACACCTGAATTGACCAATATATGGGCACCTTGTGTGTAAGGAAAGAATGCTCGATTGACGGCAAAGCCCGTGCAGTTACCAACCACAACTGGAACTTTCTTTATTATTTTTCCAACAGTCAGAAGATCAAGAATTACTTGTGCCGAAGTCTTCTCTGTCCGTACTATTTCAAGAAGAGGCATCACATGAGCAGGACTGTCCATCAAAGAACAATGAGAAATTAAGTACAAAGTACAAACAAAAAGCATTCCACCATAATTATAAGTGCATATATAAAAATTGATAAATAATAAAATGGTTTTAGGTGAGTAAGACATTTGTCAAACACAACGTTTTCAAGTGGCAAATAAGCATGTTTCTTAGAGTGGTAAAAAGATGTGTGCAGCTGGGAAGAAAAATGCATAAAATAACCTGAAAAAATGTGCCCCCACAATGCGATCATGGGAGTTTGTCTTTTCCCCAACAACATTGAGGTCAATAGTGGATGTATTTGTAGCCAAGACGCAGTGAGATGGGCAAACTTTCTCGAGTTCACTAAAAATTTTCTGTTTGAGGGGAACACTCTCAATGACAGCCTGCAAACAAGGAATAATTGTATCAAATAACTTTCAAATAGAAATCCAAGAGGTAATATGTAGATTTTACAATTTCATTACAACAGATATATTTAGACAGCAGATGCTCAGGCTTTCAGGCCCAAAAAGGTGGTTAATACAGACGAGCACCAGAAATAATCTCTAACAGAACGACGAAGGTTTAATAAAATTATCCTAAAATACGAAAGAAAGAATAGAAATTGAAGATAGCTGGCATTTTATAATTCCCCACCTCTATGACCATGTCCACATCTTTGAAGTCGGAGTAGTCCAAACTACCTTTCAGCAATGAGAGAGCTTTTTGTGCCTTGTCCTGTGTCAGCCTCCTTCTAGTTACTAAGCCTTTAACATTTCCTGTTGAAACAAAAAACAACGAGAAGATTTCAGGTTTCTAATATCACCAGTGCATACATAAAAAACCATGCCAGAGTATTATTTTATTAGTTATCTGGAAACAAGTGAATTGCCAATCTGCAAACTCAGCAGAGACTGTTATTCCCAGTTAATTTAAACATGATCCAATGCTTAGTTA
Source organism: Cydonia oblonga (assembly GCA_015708375.1). Lineage (NCBI taxonomy): Eukaryota > Viridiplantae > Streptophyta > Magnoliopsida > Rosales > Rosaceae > Cydonia > Cydonia oblonga. Next base: position 6,294 of record JADOBS010300774.1, read on the forward strand.
ATAGTCAAATAAAAAATTACTAAAACCACAAATAAGTACAATGTTATCTAGGTCCCTAATATGCTGTTAAAATATTGCACACAATAAAACACTACCATTCTATTAGATTAACGACAATTATCTTTCACTATATTCATTGCTCATCTAAAACTATAAATGCCATAGTAAAATTAAGAGCAAAAAAATTATACGGTGTACTACAGCCTGAATCCTATAGCCTCATTCTTAACTCATAGAAGAATGCTAAATCTCAAGAATTCTGCCAATGAGGTAACCACCTTCTATCGTTTTTATGCCCTTCTGAAGATATTCAGAGTTGACTTCCTTTAGAACCACAGATATATTGCTCACAAGAAGGGCCGTAGCAATGCCAGAACCCATCAGACCTCCCCCAATAACAGCAACTTTCTTTATTTGCCTTGGTTTAAGGCCAACATCAGTAACGTTGGGCACCTGCATAAGTTAATATTTAAGTAGATACCAGAAAGAAAAGGAGGGTAGAATGTAGAAACTGCTTCCAAGCAACAAAAGATAATCAACACCCTTCACCACATTAAATAATTTGCAGATACATTCCATAAAAGTATCAACACAAATTTAATTACTTAAGGATGCATGGTGAAAACTGGATTTAGAAAGCCAAGCAGAACCATTTACAACAGACAGAAGAGCATAAAACAAACGGGCAAAAATCTAATTAAGTAGCCAGGAGAGGGTTGGTTCAAGGCCAATTCTGACAATAGATGTCATCAACTCAAAGACAGAGGACTGGCAAAAAAGAACCAACTACAAAAAGAAGTAAAGAAGCTACTTGTCTATCGTGATCGTACCTTAGATGTTGCGCGTTGAGCAAAAAATACATGGACAAGACCTTTTGAAGTGTCTGCTAGAACTAACTCCTTAAAAACTTTAGCCTCCTGAAATAACAATTTCATTTGTTAGAACATAAGTGCACCGGTGCATGCCATTACACATATAAAAGACGATTAAACATGTATAACAAACAAAGCCAATGATATCAAAAATTACCTTTAAAACACCACTGTATCCTCCATGAATAATGCCATCCTCAATCACATTGAGGCATGCTTGGTGCTGAGGCATATTGGGAGCAGTCTTCTTGGCTTGTTGTCGGGCAACTTTCAGTATCTCTCGTGCCTCAGACAGGGATCCAATTTTATCTGTCCTGTGAAGAGAGCGCAACCACGGTTTGCGCCTATATGCAATTTCCAAAGCCCAAGAGCGAGATACTTTCAGCAACTCTTGAGGAGACACAATAGCATCTATAAGACCCAGCTTCTCCCCTTCTTCAGACAGGATTGGCTTCGATGACTGAAATGTACCACATGCTATACTAAATTAGAATCAATGCAAGATGAGCTTATAATGCAAAATAATTTTGAGTAAAACTTTTAAGCTGTTCAAAACAAGTGAGCAACCACGTCGGTTCAGTGTACGGACCTAAATAAGTAGTTATAAGATCGAACATGAAAAATTATTTCATAACATTTGGGTATGAAGCTCTAACAAAAAATGAGCAGAGGAGCCAATTACCAGCATCATTTCAATTGCCTTCTGAAGCCCTACAAGCCTTGGAAGACGTTGTGTGCCTTACATAGCAACAATATTTTCACATTTCAGTACAACAATCAATATATATTTGTGACCAATTTACTCCTGTGTAGAATAAAAGTTATACCTCCAAATCCAGGAATCACTCCAAGTGACAACTCGGGAAGGCCAAGTTGTGTTTTTGGAGCAGCAATACGTGCGTGGCACCCCTGCACGAAATTTACTAATAAGACGCAATTGCAAGACAGTTCTGACGGAAAATTTATCCACCAAACGTATGAAATTTAAAGACTAGAAATGGTCCACTCGAAGTAGGAGCACAAACCAATGCCAACTCCAAGCCACCTCCTAGTGCAAGTCCTTGGACGGCAGCGACAACAGGCTTTTTCGAATCTGTTATACACGTTACACACAAACAGTATTAACGAGATTGTTAATGTTCTCTGCGTAGCAAAAATGGAGGCCGGTAATTGACGTTTTTCGAGAAGAACATTAGGGATAATACCTTCAAGTGTGTTGACCACAAAGTCAACAGATACATCAGGCATAATCGAAACATCCCCTGCGACGCCACACAGCAATACAACGGTGAGTTGTCAATCCATTCATCAATTAACGCAATGCTACAAATGGAAAGAGATCATCGTTGTTCATTTCAATCATACCAGACTCGTGAACCTTCTCGAAAACATTGATATCGAAACCACCCGAAAACCTTCCTCCATTGCCTTCATCAACCAAAAAAACAAGAAAATAAAATTACAAAACATCCACAAAGCGAAGAAAGTCAATACAAAAATTTCAAGCTTTCGATTATCTAAAATCAGATTTTCCAATTGGCTTGGATCGAACAAAACGAATCGTAGCAAAACTCGATCAAGAGTAGGGATCCAAGATGAATTACCAGTCAAAACGATAGCTTTCACGTCGTTCCGCCTCCCGGCCTCCTCGAACTTCTCCTTCAAGGCAGCTATAACTGCATAATCACCAAAAAAGAACCCAAAAAATCAAAAAACAAATTACGAATCGTTGAATTTTGACAAAGATGGACGGAGCAAAGCTAGCTGGATTACTGGGTATGGCCAAGGCGTTGACAGGGGGATTGAAGATGGTGATAACTGCAACGCCGTCGTTTCCGACCTCCAAGGTGACCTTGACCTTCGCCATGGATTCACGAACCAGAGTCCCCTAGGGCAGCGTGATGAAGATAAGGAGAATTACAGGGGAGAGAGAGAGCGAGAGGATGACGAGATCAGAGAGCATGGGTGCTTTTATATTCTTTTGGGGGGTGTCGTCATGTCTTCATAAAAATGATAGTGTTGGGCGGATGAATGTGAACACTCACTCAGTGGCAAGGTAAGTACGCTGCAAATTAATCCTTTGGTTGTTGAATTGGGAAAGGGACCCTCGGATCCTTTTCTACCAAATTCACCTAGTACACGATTTATGCTCAATTATTATAATTTTTAAAAGAATTTTCTATTTATAATTGTTGGATCAAATTTTAATGGTTCGGATCTCGAATTAAGTGAATTTGGTTGAAATTGATCGTGAGAGCCTTTGAATTGTGAATGTGATCGTTTAATTTGATATTATTAAATTAAATAAATTTTAATACATGTTTATTAATAAGAGAAATGTTGAGGAAACTCTTTTAAAGTATAATTATTTATTAAGGAAAACTAACGAAAAGTTCAAAAAACTTCTCTTTTAACTAAAAACATTTTTTAAAGGTATAGTGAATAATGACAGTTAAAGGTAAAAATGTGATTTTTCGTTAAAAGTAAACAGTACCGGGAATGTTTTGTTAAAACTCCCTATTTATTATTGATCTAAAGTAGAATTATCTATTATCGGGCTAAAGTAGATTATATATGATTGGGCTATGACGATAATCGAACATAGCATCTTTCATTTATAAATTTAGAGAAAGAGAAATACCACTGATAGTAATCAAAATATAAGGATTGTGCCAAAAAATAAGATGACAAATAGCTCATACAGAGTTTTATTTTTCAGAAAATCTCATGCGAACAAGGTTGAAGTTAAGTGCTTCATTCGCCCACCCACCTATTTTCGGCCGGATTTATAGCTACATACAAAATAAGATAGCTGGGGCGGCCCGGAACATGTGCGCAGGTAGGAGTAGTAGTATGACCAGTTTACATGAAATAAAATAAAAAACATGCTCAAATCACAAGTATGAGTATGACCAGTTTGCAAGATGACAATGAGATTTAGGAATAAAATTGATTTGATGGCAAATGAAGGACGGCTTGGGAATTTGAACACATTTTGGACTATGAAAATCTCGACTTTTTTTTTTAAATAAATAAATTAGACCTAAAACTTCTAAGTTAGACTGTAAGTTAGTTGTTTTTTACTCACCTAATTTAGAAAAAAAAAAATAGAGTTTTATGTACAATGAACTAACGGTTTTGACTCTTGAGTCACATCAAATTAAAAAAATTATTTCAAGTTTTTTATTCACTTTGAAGATTTGGTTTTTACTCATTATTTTTGTTTCTTTCATGTCCTTCCGCCACCTTTTTTCATATAAAAAAAAATGAAAACTAACAATATGCTTTTAATTCAAATAATAATAAAAACCTTAAAAGTAAAATAAGATTTTAGTTTCGATTTTCGCTAAAATCAAATTTAAATCACATTATTGCTAATCTATTATGAGGCTCAGCCATCTCCCTCATTTTAATGTATATAATATCCTTGTGGTGAGACACTACTTTTAAATCAACCCCTGTGGTGAAAAAAATGTTAATCTTAACCTTGTGGTGAAGTTCGTTATCAATTGTAATCCAAATTGAAATTTCTATCAAAATCTCATCCACATGTAAAGGTAAAAATGTCATATTTCATTATTTTTTTTCTTTTATTTTTGGTAATTCCACTTTTTTTATGATCAACAAAAATAGAAGAAAAAAAATGATTGATAACGAATTTCACCATAGGATTACAATTAATAATGTTTTCACCACATATGTCTATTTGAAAGTAGAGTATCACCACAAGGATCACGAAAAAAATTTGAACATATAAAAATGTAAAACAGAAGAAATGAAAACGAAATAACACAATAGTTTTTAATTTTTTTAATAGACCAACAACCGTTGGGTCAAGCTGAGATAATAAAGGATAATACTTGGGTCCTGACCAGTCAGGACCCATTTTTGAGGTGGACCAATAATATTGAAACAGTTGGCACTTTGAGTGGATCAATAATAATAAAAAATTACTTAAAGTGCCAAGTGTTTCAATATTAT
>JADOBS010300775.1:0-11147 GCA_015708375.1 Cydonia oblonga
AGAGGCAGAGCATGAAAACCACACACAATCTGTAACAAATCGTTCTTGTTCTCCTATCATAGAGAGTTGATACAAAAATAACTGTCAAACGGAAATCAAATTATCACTTATGGAGAAAAATAAAATGTGTGAGATTGACAGTGTCGATAAACTCACCCTAGCCCATTCCATTATCAGTTCATCACCAAACTCTTTCTCACAAGTCGAGAAAAGGTCATCGTCTTCATCCTCCGATACCATGCTTCTAGCTGGACTGCCAAAGATAATAATAGATTATTGAAGTTGTACGTATATGGTAACAAGGGCGAGAACCATCAAGTAATTTTACATGACATAAAGAATTAAGAGAGAAACAATAACGGAGCTATTTCAAGTACTACTTAATCTCATATAACAGCGCATATTAAAAAAACCTATTAATTTATGTCTTAAGCATAAAATGATAAATCAAATGTAAGATGGCCATATATTTACCACCTGAATAAAGATTCGGAACTGCCAAGACGCTCCAATGTGCGGTTCCTGGATGAGAAAGATGTCCCAACCTCTGGAGAAGTATGGCCATTTCTGAAAAAAGAAATCAATTAATTTATGTTTTAAGGCACAAAATGACAAATCAAATAATTAGCAATGTATTTACCACCTAAATAGAGATTCAGCACTCCCAAGACTCTCAAACGTGCGATTTCTGGAGGAGAAAGATGTCCCAACCTCTGAAAAAGTATGGTCATTTCCATAGCTTCCGCATATTCTTTCTGAAATTTCTTCTGAGACCTCAAAACCATAGTCATCAGAACATTGTGAATCCTTTCTACCATCCTTGTCTAAATACCGTACTTGACTAAAATCTGAACTCTCGCTAGCAGAGACACTTTCAGGGGACTGCGGTTCCCATATCTTGAGTGAAGAAGGTGGAGTCTCATCATCCGGTCTAATTCCTGCACCGGCAGCTGTAAGGGCAATTGAACTGTCAACTGGTATTGCAGAGTCCATCCAATTATCAAAAGACTCCCTCTCAGGGGACTCATCATCATTATCTTGTACATTGGGCAATGTAGGGACAAAATCAGTAAGGGCCATTTCACTAGCAAATTGTGTTATTCGCTTCAGACGCTCCTGTTGAACGATACTGCATCCAAGTAAGTAAAAGCGGTGAAATGCATTGATTTTTACAAGGATAAAGAAGATTTTGAAATGTATATGCGATACTCACAAGTTATAGGGAAACTAAAACTACATCTCACCTATTCAGCATCTCGTAGTGTAACTCAAAAAAAGGAACTCTGGATAGCACACAGTAGCATCGAGGCGCAGAAACCAAAAATCGGAAGAGTCCTCCCGTCGAATGAGAATTAGGTGATGAGATGCCTAAGATAGCGGGAGGCCTCTGAACAATTTCTGACACGTGTAGGCAAACACCATAAAGTGTTGCATTGTCTGCCACCTGATCAAAAGGTATTACCTTTTTAGCAACCATGTGTACTACAAACATATGTAAATAGCACACTGAAGTAACAAAGGTAGTAAAAATCTTCAAGGGGGATAAAAAAGGGCATAAAATACCTTGAGTGAGAAAATAAATGATAAATCATCTTTTCCTAAATGCTCCTGTCGAGAATACCCGTAATTAGAGTGCAATCTGTGTTTTATATTTAATTATTTATATATTTTATATAACATTAACAATAATGAGATGAAACATAAAGTGGCAAATCAATCTGCAAACTCTAAGTGGAGATGACTCCAATGATTTCCCCAGCCTACACATGACTGATTAAACTAATAAACTCAAAACACATTTTAAAACAAGATCGATCTTGTTTTATCTTCTGACGTTCAATGGTAGTATCAGAGCTGTATCTCCCAGAGGTCTCGTGTTCGAAACCTATATCCTTATTATCTACTTATTTATTAGTTCTAAAAGTGCAGGTTGGGGCTAAACCGACGTTTCTCCATCTACATATATGTTTGCCTTTCCACGTGCAAGATGGACTGCACGTTGTTGGCTCATTTCCTAACTGTTTAGCGCTAGATGCTGGTATAAGAGCGAGGAAAAATAAAAAGGAAAAGGTAATTTTGTGGCAACTATTTCTCCATTGGTCAATACCAGTTACACTTTGTATTCTTTTGTTTTTCACATGGTTATCTTTGTAGAAAAAGAAAATGCAGATAGGGAAGTATAATGAAAAGACGATGAAAAAGCTAAAGGATCTAGTTTTCTCATATAGTATTTATGTTACTTTTCTATTAGTACCTAGATTGTGAACACAAAACCCTCTACGACAAAATTGTCAAAGAGGCAAACCATCCAACAAGCAAGAAGTTGTGTTAAGTCACAAGATAAAACAAAGATAAATTGCAAAGGTGAGAGGAATATATATGTCATAGATTACAAGAGACACATTTTTGTGTACCTGTCCGTAAACAACTTGATTTAAATCACTTAGTGATGGAGTCTTCTCCATTAACCGTGCCTGTAATGTGACAATCCATATATGAGAACCACGTAGAATTACATCAATACAACAGAACTGTTAAATGAATACTAGTTTAATGATCGAACATAGAATTGTGGAAAAGAAGCAACATCAAACCTTAACCCCTCCAGGAAAACAAAAGGAAGCTAAATCTTTCAAACGCATATCTAGACGCTTCCCAGGAGGATATTTGAAAAGTATCTGTAGGTCCAGTAAAACATTCGGGAAATATATAAATTATCATTGCATGCCAGAAGAGAACAAAGTCCCTGGAAACTTCTTATGCAGTTATACACTCAACCTGAGGTTCTAATGTAGGAATTGGAGGTCCCCGCTGCTGTAGCAATTTAAGGTCAACAATTCCAGAGTTTATCATCTCCATCTCCCATTTCTTTCTTTTAACAAATGCATCCTCCACAGTTTCAAGGTTAGCATCCGGATGAAGCCCCGCAATAATAAAATGCTCAAAGAGTGAAGTTGGCTCGGTATATCTTATATGGCCCTAGAACACCATAATCATAAGCTTTAGTTAATTAGACAGACAATTAAACCGACCAAGAACAGAGCTTTTTTAAGCAATAACATTCAAGCATCACCGGGGAAGCCGGTTCCAAGATTTTCATATGGATAGCTACATTTAATCATTTGCTTTTTCCAGTTTCGATGTCTAACTATGCAATCAAAAATCCTATATCTATATTCATGTACAAAGTATCTGAAAAAGGTAACTCTCTTACACAATAGCATAAACCCACCAAATTTACTATTACTCGATAGCATGAAATTCTCGAGTAATAAAGTTCTGTTTTCTCTTTTCCTTTTTGTGTAAGTAACTATGTATCAAGCAATCCCATAGAAAGAGTACCTTTGATTTGGAGTGAAGCTGATACCACTGGCGTTTTTGGTTTGCCAAAACCTCAGGATTGAAAGCCAACCGCAAATCATCCCGCGAATTTCCGCCCCATCTCCACGCCCTCTGCATCTGATTTTTCAATTTCTGGAAGCTATTGCTCCGTCTGTGTCCCGTAGTTACAATTTCACTTCGGGAGCGCCTATGCCCCGGTGCCAATGGTGGCATGCTCGAAGTACCCGGGACCACATTTTGCAGTGTTTCCCCTGCCACTTTAAGTGCCTCCTCAGATATTTCCTGCGAAACCTGAATAGGCGACGGAGGCTGCTCTTCGTATGCTTCGTCATCTTCTTTACCCTCCATTTTAAAACCCTTATTTCACCGAATTAATACTCCATCGCTCCAGTGCTTAAAAAATCCCAAACCAGCATACATTCAACCCATTTCACTACTTCTTACAACTCCTACAACATGCCAACACACAATAACAAGGCCCAAATGCAAAAAAAACACAAAATCCGAAACGATTCTCTCCTTAAATGTGTTTGATCCTCGATTTCCCGAAAACCCGCATCACAGAAGCATTCAATCTACTAGAAAAACCCACAAATTTATGTCCTTGTGACATAAACTCCACTATTTTGCATGCAAGTTTTGAACTTTTTAATCAGGCAAACAATATGCACCCTGAAAAATCCCAATAGAATATGAAGCAAAACACAAAATTTAATACAAGCACAATAAAAATGCAGAGAAATGAAAGGGCAAAAAATCAAGCATTTATGAATTCAAATGTATTTCAAAATTTGCGAAAATGGTATCATGGTTTCATTGATTTGTAACTGAAACAGAAGATGAAGGGGCATATTGGATGGTAGCTGACATGAGAAAATTAAATACAATCATGCAAATTAATAAGAAAAAATGAATTAATAAAACAAATAAAAAATCATATCAGACTGGGATTTGAGAAATATTAGTACCTCTTTTTTCTTTGGTTTCAAATGTATTGTTCTTCAGATTAGGGGGGGGAGAGAGAGAGAGAGAGAGAGAGAGAGAGAAAGAGAGTTGCTAAATTTGGAATGGGGTTGTATGAAAAGAGAGGAGAGGAAGTATTTATTTAGGAAGAGGTCTGTGAGAGCAAGGGGAGGAAGTTAGACATAAACACATGGGAGAAGGATGTGGGGTGAAGCGAACGAGAAAAGGAAAAGACAACTCAGGTAGAAATCGAAACTCAGAGAATATCAGAAACCATCCCTTAATTTTTACATATATTCCCTATTGCACCATCCAGACTTTTTCAGTTTTCTTATCGGGACAAAAGAACAGAAGCAAAAATAGTATCAAGAAAGTATTGAAATTATGAACAATATTATAATTAACTATATATTATCATTGCTTTTGCATTCCTCGCTTGCCAACTTTCACGACATGTGTCAATTGTTGCTAAAATGGAAGACTCGTGTCTTAGCTTTTTTTTTTTTTTTTTTTTAAAAAAGCACCAACAAGCTTCGTCACGACAATTTACTATCGAATCTAGAACATATCATGTGAAATACGGGTCTGATATTCGTCTCAAACTGCTGAACCACCCCACGAAGGATTGAATCGTGTCTTAGCTTTTCAAGTTACTTTTTAAGAAACTATTTTATGTTCTCTTTTGTTTCTTTTTTATTTGAATTTTGTAATTAATTTTAGAGAACAAGTCTATTAATTAAGATTATACTTTTATTTATGATTTTCGCATTTGAATTTGATTAATTATTTGGCTACCCGTTGTACTATTTATATATTATCTTATAGTAATTCAATAAAACTCTTTATTCTTATAAAACAAAGAAAAAGGTAGGTTGCTAAAATGGAATCGACCTAGTACAAATTATGTGAAACTAATATCCATGTGCAGTAGGCTTAGAAAATTATGTGTGGTTTTTTTCACTCTAATACATATAGAAAAGTTACATGATTTATTTTTGGTAAGTTATGAGACCACAAATACATAACATCAAGTAATTATTTTTAGCTACAATGAAAGAGAGCTGAATTCTTAACTTGACTTAATTCTAACTCATTTATTTATTTATTATTACAGCTTCAACTATAGTTAACAATAAAAAAAATGGGGCCAAGTACTTCCCAACTATCTATTCTGTTGTAGCAAGTGACAACTTTCAACGATACAATAACTATAAACAATGTTCTCTTAAACAATAGTATAATATTTTTTTAATAGAAGCGATATTTTTACTCTAAACTATTTTAAAAAGAAATGAGAGTTTGAACTGAGACGCAATAAGTTGAAGACAGAAGTCTTAGCCACTATGTGAGATCCCACATCGTCCAGAGGAGTGGATCCTCTAAGCCTTATATGTACATTCTCACCTCTAATTAGCACGAGACCTTTTGGGAGCTCACTGGTTTCGGGTTCCGTAGGAACTCCGAAGTTAAGCAAGAATGGGCCAGAGCATTCCTAGGATGGGTGATCCACTGGGAAGTTCTGCTCCCGTGAGTTCTCAAAACAAAACCTTGAGGGCGTGGTCGGGGCCCAAAGCTGATAATATTGTGCTACGATTGAGTCGAGCCCGGGATATGGTGAAGGCCTGAGCCTGGATATGACAATTTGGTATCAGAGCCAATCTCTGGCTAGAAGTGTGTCGAAGAGGACGCCGGGCCCCTAAGGGGGGTGGATTGTGAGATCTCACATCGCCCAGGAGAATGGATCCTCTAAGTTTTATATGTACATTCCCACCTCCAATTAGCAAGAGGCTTTTTGGGTACTCACTGACTTCGGGTTCCGTAGGAACTCCGAAGTTAAGCGAGAATGAACCAGAGCATTCCTAGGATTGGAAACCCACTAGGAAGTTCTGCTAGCTTGAGTTCCAAGAAACAAAACTGTGAGGGCGTGGTCGGGGTCTAAAGAGGATAATATCATGCTACGGTAGAATCGAGCCGGAGATGTGGTGGAAGCCCAGGCCTGGATGTGACACACTAAGACAATCTAACACGTGCATTTAGTTTGACATAAAAATGTGTGTGTATGACAAATGAGAAAGTAATGGGTGTGTTTATGATATTATCAGAAACCTCGAGGCCTAAAACGCAATTATAATAAAAAGTGGAAAGTACCATAATTGCAATAACTTCCAATAACGAGAAAGTGCATTATGACTTCAACATCCAACGTGTCGCATGCAGAAAGTACCCCACTTCCACCGGACAAAACTGTTAATGCAGTGGGTCCGGAAATCGAAAAGCCGTTGCGATGCGATGGTGTTGTAAGCCCTTCGATCCTGACCGTCGAATATGCACCGAATTAAATAAAATAAATTAATAATTAGTCGCGGGAAATCCTCCTAGGCTTTACAGATCAGCACGTGCCTTTTTCTCGGTACTTGTTTATTAAAATCGTCTGTTGGCGCCCGATTCTGGAGCCGTTGATTACAAACACAAGTAAGTCAATGAGACTTTACGGGAAAGATTCTCATAAAACAAAAGTTAATTAAAGCTCGTTTTGATGTGCTTTTGAAATGCCTGAAAGTGTTTTTAGTAAAAATATTTTTAGAAGCAATTATTAGTAAATATGTAAATAAATTCTGAAAAAGCACTTAAAATGCTTCCTGGTAAAAGCACATAACTGGTGCTTCTTGCAGAAAAACAGAAAGCATTTAAGTGCTTTTGGAACCCAAAAATATTTTCTCTACAAGCGCTTTCAGTCATTTTAAAAACACATCCAAACGAACCCTTAGTGATTAAAAAGAATGATTAAGCATTGAACCTACTACCTACGAGGATTAATTTTAATTTTTAATCATGCGTGGATCCCCACCCGATCCACCGCCCATGAACAATAAAGGGGTAGCTAAATATATTTTACTCATTTACATTTAGGCGTGTTTACGCACTGTAATCAGAATGAAAAAAAAGGAGCTCGATTTCGATTAGGTATTAATTTTTTGTTTACTAAGATATAAAAGAATCAAGATATTGTAGGGCCTACATAAAAAATGAAACCCAACTCTTCTTTTTGGAGATTTTTTTTTTAATAAACTATGTTATCTACGGGGTGAGAATGAGTTAAGCTTCACAATGAAACTCGTAATAATGTGATTTAGATTTACCTTCGCTTCCATGGTTGAGTGGGGGACAATCAAGAATCCATCATGTAGCCCAACCCACCTCCTCATAAACACATTTTTTTTTTTCTGATGTGAAATTTATAGTCTCAACAAATTCATCATGCAGGCCAGCCCACCGATTGTCGACGCAATTCAATAAACATAAGTGTCGACGCAATATACAAAACCAGATCCCTCCAATTGGGCAACTTGAGCAGGCTTACAATCAATCAGTTCAAGCCCATCGTCAAACCTTCCACGACCACAAGGCCTGCATGACGCAGCATCATCAACGACACTCCCTTCGTAGTCGTAAAAGCGGGCGAAACAAAATTGTACACTTCCTTCTTAGTTCCACAACATGCCCCTCACAAGACGGAAAATTCCAACAATATCCCTAACCTTCGTCACGGGGTTGATGTAAAACGACCTTTGAGGAGCTGTGTCACTTCTCACTCCTCATCAGTTTCTCTCTCCTCTCTCTCTCTATCTCTCTCTCTGCGCCAAAATCGACGATCCATTTGAAACCCTAATATTTTTCTCTGTCTCGCTCAATTCAAAACCCTAAATGCGCTTCCTCCACCCTTCAACTTTCCCTTTACAGAAATTTTCCCGGGAAATTCCGGAAATTTTCCCGGAAATCCAAGGCTTGCCCATTTTCATGTGGTTCGAGCATTGGCTTCCCGTATGATTCATTCGCTTCTTTCTTCACAACCATGCCTCGGATTTTCGGGTTCAAGAAAAAGTTCAAGATTTTCTTCAAACCCTAGTCTGTGAACTTCAATCAGCGATGAATCGGGGTCCAATCTACATAAGCTCCGATGACGAACTGGGTTGGACCGACCTGGATGAGGAGGACAACTTTGATTGGGTATCGGACCTTCTGGAATCTGTCGACAAGGTAACCGATGATGATGATGATTCCGATGACGTTGTGGTGATTAGTGAGGTCAACTCCAAGCCCAGGAAAAAGTCTTCCAAACGGACGGTGGCGGATGTGGACGATGATTGTGTGGTCTTGGACGGTGACCCGGATAAGCCGGTTTCGGTGGTGGAGGATTCGGGTAGCGGCTCCGACGAGTTGCTTGTGCTTGGGGAGAAGGGGCAGGTATAAATTCGACCCGATTTATGTTTGAGTATGAATTGCCTTGTTTGGTTGGTTAGTTTACTCTGAATTGGAAGTTAGAGAAAGAAAACTAAATGCTTTGGAAGTTTTTTTATTGCTGGTTTGATTGGAGGAGTTAAAGAAATTTAATTTAACTGAAGTGTTGTAGTTATCGCAGCTTAATCATTTTTCGACTGAGCGTAACTCTGTTTGGTTGGTTGCCATGAATATGTACCAAACTGATTCGTTGTGGCATTATTTTTTGGGATGGGCTAATGATATTGTTGTCATATGAAAGAGGAACAATCCAAGACTTGTTTTTTTCTTCTTTCTGGTAAGGGAAAATTATTTGTGGATGCATCGGAATGATTTAGACATTTCGAATTTTGTCCCATTGTCTGTGAAGCACAAGCTTTGGTGTTACCGGATGATATTGTTTTCCAGACATAGGTATCTTGATATTCTTGTTTTACGGTGAAAACCCGTTTCTTGGTTTTTGGTGACCTTGATATTGAAGTCCAATTGGTTTAAAGAAGTTCCCCTTGGATCGTGGGTTTTTCTTGGCTTAGCTTGTATTTGGCGTTGTTTGCTTGCTTGGCCACTTCATCTTTCAGTCTGTTATTATTTTCTTGTATTAAAGTTGTTTCTCATATACAGGACTGCAGCACCATACATTGTCTAATCCCTTAATTTTTGTATTATTTAGAAAGATGTACGCACCTTTTGCTTTCCAGTTTTAATTTATCTTATTTCTTTGCTTGCAGGTAGCATGTAGAGACTACCCTCATCCACGACATCTTTGTGCCAAATTTCCTTTCAAAACTACCCGGCACGAGAACCACTGTAATCTTGTGAGTTCACTCTTACAAGCTGTTGCTTATAGAATTTCCATCAAATAGTATTTTCTTGCCTGAGTTTGACAATATATCACTATGATTTCTTATTTTTTTCCTTCTAAACTGTAGTGTCACTGTTATATCTGTGACTCGCTGGCGCCATGTGTACACTGGAGCACTAGAGGCTCCAACTTTGATCATTGTCATGCCACGGACAAAGAAGAGACATGGAAAGTACTGAGAAAAGATTTCAAGACAGCGAAAACTGCACCATTATCAGCTTCAAACAATCTGGCACCGACTAAACATAGTCCAGTTCCACCGCTCAATATTATTCGGTTGGCACCCAACTCTTTACCACAGAATCAGGTCTCTAGGCCAGCTACAGTCCGCCCTTGCACCTCAGCTGGTCGTACCATGCCTAGTATCAGAATTCCAAGCAGAAGTCACCAACCAGAATATCTTTTCCCTAAGAACAAAGTCCAACCATGTTCAGTTTCTAACCAGTTGCTTGGTGCATGCACTAATGTTGCTGGGAGGAACAGAGGTGAAAATATTGGTCATTTAGGCCCCGTCTCTTCTCATTCAACGTTCAAAAGAGTAGGAGCTGTTGTGAACCGAAGTACATTTGTTTCGTCAAATAACAGTCGTTGTACCACTCCATTAATATACAACAGAACTTCCACTCCCATGGCAACATCAAATGGCGGAAACCCCTTGTGGTTGCAGGGTGTTCATTCGAGTGTGCATCAGAACGCCTCCCAGCCCATGACCACTTTCGTTGGAAATACAGAGCCCTCCCAACCCCAAACATATAGTCAGGCCACCCCCCAATCAATTTATAGCCAAACTTTTCAACAGCAAGGGAATCAAGGTCAAAATGATAGCCAATTTATTTGTCAGTACGCGATACCAAGTCCGGATTCCAGTCTGCAAGGTAATCTAGGTGTAAGTGTCACAGATTTGGATTTTACGGATTGTAACTGGGTTAACACTTCCAGTCCAAACATTCAGCAGCCTCCAATTCGGCAACCTCCTATTCAGCAGCCTCCAATTCAGCAACCTCCTGTTCAGCAGCCTCCGCTTCAGCAGCCTCCCATCCAGCAACCTCCCATCCAGCAACCTCCCATTCAGCAATCTCAGTTTCAGCAGCCGCCTCCTATCCAGCAACAGCTTCCCATTGAACTTTCTGAAATTCAAAGCACCGAGCTTGTATATGAGCCAGCTCCCGTCAATGAGCAGTCTAACAAAGCCACTAATTTCAGTGGTTTGGATACCGAATTGGAAAGCTGGCTCTTGGAAGCCCAGTCGAGTCCGGCAGAATCACATAATGCGATGGCATCTCATCTGAACATGTTGTCTCCCGAGCCGACTTTTTTAGACCCACTCATGTTTGATTTTGAAACCCCCTGGAATGATCTGGCGCAGGTATAGTCGACTGTCACTGTTAGTCCTTCCCTATAAGCGGGAAGCTTATGTACGTAGGTGAAGCGACTCTCACTTGTCTAGCGTTTGAAACGAAAAAAAGCTGTTTGACACAACTTGTGATTCGGCAAAATAAGGCTGGTTGTGAGGAGCTTTGGTAAGTGTATAGGTGTTTGAAGAAGTGCTGTGTAGAGGCTGGTTGTTTCCCAAAGCTTCTGCTAGTTTATTATTTCTGGGTTTCTCATATGCTTGAAATTATAGGGTACATCGTTCCTTCACTCTTTTTTTTTTTTTTTTTTTTTTATACCCCTTTGGGTTACCAAAGAAGATTGAAAATTA
>JADOBS010300776.1:0-11147 GCA_015708375.1 Cydonia oblonga
CACGAATATATATATATATATATATATATATATATATATGCATATATACTATCTCACAATATTAATATAATTTCTATGCATGACATTTTAAAACATACTTTCCTTTAAATTCGATTTCTAGGAAAATCAGTAAGTATATAGGTATATACAGAAAACAAAAGCTCACTCACTGGTAAGTCGAAGGGTCGTAACCCCCAAGCCTCAATTGATGGCGCTTGTCCTCGGGATAGGTCTCACATATTTGAAGCTTCAAATTCCCCGAAATCACGTTGGAGCAGGCTCGAAAATCCGATGACCTCTGCAACTCCTCGTATCTGAGCTTCCTGACATTCAATTCTCACCAACGATGCACTCCGAGCATCGTGGGAAGGTCCTTAAGCTTGCTACGGTCCTGAAAATTGAAGAAATTCACGGGTTTAAAATTTGGTGAACAGTGCCACCCTCGGAGGTTCGATTTCCATGGTTCCTTACGTTCAAACCTAGCCAAAACTCAACGAGAACACTTAGGAGGAAGAGAAAATACCTTTAAGAACCTTGAAATGGTTTGAAATCTTGACGATCACCTTGGTGGTACTGTACCTCGACGGATCTCTCTAATTCTAGGGTTTTTCTATGGTTTCACGGCCAAAAATGACATGGTTGATTTCGTGGACCTTCAAGGATTTCAATTATGGTCTCTGCAAGCTTGATCTGCGAGAAATATGAGGTTTTTGGGTGTGATCCGTACAATTGCATAGAGAGAGAGAAGACGCGGGAGAGAGAGAGAGAGAGAGAGAGAAAGAGAGTGAATGTGTGTGGTGTGTTGTTTTTAGTCCCTAACCACACAAAATGAGAACAAATTCTAATTTTTCCACAAACTTAGGAATTATGAAAATTTAAATCATAATTCAAAATATATCACTTACATACCTTAGCAACCTTCGAGGGCATCATCGTCTTTTCACGTCCACGTGAAAAATATTTTTGGGATGGGCTGTGACTGCTACAAAATATACTATGGCCTAAAAAATATTAAAATATATACTAATTAAGCTTGCTAATTAGTTTAGGCCATCTCCAACCGATGACTGGCCAGAGGGCTCGTTTTAGCCCTCTGGCCCTCTAAGATCCTCCAAGATATTAATATTTTAATGAACAGTACATTGTCATATTTGCCTCCGTCTCCAACCGAGGGCCAGAGGACCAGAGGGCTCGTTTTAACCCTGTCACAAAAAACCGTCTCCAACCGAGGATCAAATGACCATAAGGCCAAACATAATTTATTATTTAAAAACTACAACTTATTATTGTTTAATGTTGTTTCATATTGCTTAATTTAATTTAATGTTGTATAATGGCTTAAGAAGTTATAGGAAAAAAATATAATTTAAAAAATATATGAAACAAATTTTGTGAAATAGAAGTTATAGGAAAAAATAGAATTTAAAATAAAATGAAACAATTTTTTTGAAATAGAAGTTATAGGAAAAAAAATGGAATTTTAAAAAATATGAAACAAATTTTGTAAAATAAAAGTTATAGGAAAAAATAGAAGTTATATGAAAAATTTTGTAAATAAATAAAAAAAAAACTGTTAAAAAAAAAATTCAAATGCAACGGCTAGTTGACAGCTAGCCGTTGCATTTGAATTTTTTCTTAAGAATTCCTGTCGGTTATAACCGACAGGAAATCCAACACATTTAAAAAAATTCTGGCCAACCCTCTAGCCCTTTGGCCCTTTCCGATTCCGTGGGGTCCTCTCAGATTCCACAACCCTCTAGCCTAGTCCTTGGTTGGAGACGGTTTTCGGACTATTTTCGGCCCTTTGGCCCTCCGAACCCTTCGGTTGGAGATAGCCTTATTGTGAAGTGTAGAGTAGAGTTAGTTGTTTTAAATATTCAATTATACTATGGCCTCCTATTTCATTTCCCCTCCTAAGAAAACAAAATATAACACAAAACCACGGCTACAATCAGAACTAAAATGATCAAACATTAAAGGCTGAAAGAGAAGTCCGTCACAATCCGTTATCGCACTCACAAAATGATTGCTGAGTAACTAACAAAAGGCAATGCATATGTTGTGAAATTTGGGTCTCTAAAGATGCCTTTGAAGAGTCACTTAGAATTACAGTTTAATAATATTTTTTTCATTTACAAATAAAAAAATTTATATTTAAATCTCGTGAACAAAGAGTTTAGATCTAATGGTATAAATATATAGTTGTATGATAAAATGATGCGGTTGAAGAGCATATTCATTAATGAAATAGGAAAATGGCGAACGTCACGAATGATTGTACCAGATATGCCAACAAATAGTATATAAACACATTGTGCCGAATGACATCTACACTAAATTCATCTACATTAAGAGTGATTTGAATACGGAATCTTGAATGTCATTCGTTTGTGTTTATTATGTAATTTATGCATAAATTACACAAATTATCTCAATTATGGATCATACCACAATTTCATACCTCATGTTTTAAAGATTACAATGCCATCAGCACAAATGTATTATAATATTTTAAATGCATAAAAAAATTTTTGTCACGTGGCACAAATTTGGCAGTCACGTCAGCACAAATGTGGATCCCACATTTGCCACATCATCACTTAACGGATTTTCTAACGAATGTAAGGAATTGAAATCGACCACAAACCTGGGGGGTAAAATGTAATTTACCCTAATTTTAATTTTTCCTAGACAAAAAATAATAATTTATTAATATTTAACTAATTTTTAATTCAGAGAGTGGGTCACGCACCTGCCACATCATCACTTAACAGTCAAATTGATAGAAAATTTAAGGAAGGTTTGACATTGTAACAAATTCATAAGATAAGATATGGCATTGTAATGTTTAAAACATGAGATATGAAATTGTGGTGTGACTCATAGTTAAGATAGTTTTGTGCAATTTACGCATAAATGTTCTTAACCAATTCGTTTGGAAAGGCATCATCTCCGGATCCCTTCCACCTAATCTTCCTCATCAAACAATTCGGACCCTTGAAATTTAATCCAACTGCTAAAGTTATTATAATTTTTAAACACTGTTCTAAAAATCCATGCCTAGGGCCTAGGCATGGCCTAACTGCTAGGCGGTTAGCCGTTGCCCCGATTAATGCCTAGGCTTTTGAAAATTAAAAAAATGCACCTAGACCGCCTAGGCACCCGCCTAGCCCGCCCAGACCCACCTTGGCACCCTCCTAGGTTGCGACTTACCTAGACAGAAAATAGATAACTTTCATTTTGCATTTTATTTTTTTCCAATAAATTGTAAGAGACTTGTTGAATACTTAAATGAATACACATTATATGCATGTTCCCTATGTTTTCATTATGTTCCAATACCTCCTAATATATATGTCGTTCCATTTTGTAGTTTATAATGAAATTATATATATATTAAGTATAAACAGACACTTTTTTACACGAAATATAATAGATTTACTTAAATCCGCTTAATCCCAAGTCTAGCTGCCTAGGCGCTAGGTCCCAGTTTGCCGTCCAACTAGCGCCTAGCATCTTTTAGAATCTTACTTTTAAAGTGGGCCCGTATTTTTAGCCGTTAAATCAAATTTTAAGGGTTCAAATTATTTAATGATAATGATTATGTGGAAGGAATACGGAGATGATTCATTTCCAATTCGTTTTTCTTTATTATGTTTTTCTTATTGCATTGGGAAGACGTGGAGGCCAAGTCCAATATTCGTCATTGGAAGTTGGGGTTGACTTATATCTGGGCTAATCGCCAAGAGTCCCTTTTTGGGCCTTTCCACGTTTTTAGCCTTTTGATGGGATGGTTATTTTTTACACCCAAACATTGCGTAGCATAATTGAATTTTCCTAAACAGCTTCTCATTTTTGGCTCATCTGTAAAAATGTATTGAGAATGACAAGAGTGTTTTTAAGAAAACTATTTTTGAGCTACAAAAGTACTTAAAATTGGTTTTTCTTGTAAGAAACACTTTAAACGTCTTTTTAAGATTGGTTTACAATTTTATTAAAATTGGTTCCAAAATTATTTTTATCAAAAATATTTTCTGTAACTTTAAAAGCACTTCAAATCGAGTTATAAACGTTATCTTAATATTATTGCATGTATCCTTGTAGCTCTGGGTTGCATCTGTGATTCTGTGCCTGTGGGGATATTGGATCTTGGATATTTGATATTTCCATCCACACAAGGAATCTAACGGCACTCGGCACCTTGTCCACGTTTTCTATTTTATTATTATTTAAGCAATATTGTGGTCAGCAAAAATTGCAGGCTTCAAAATGACCACAATACCCTCCGGGCGGAGAGAACGTTTGGCGCCTCCACCTAACAGAGAAATTTTTAGTTGTGACGAGAACACAAGTGTTACACCACGTGTTTTAACAGGAGTGATGAGAAATATTATTTTTTAAGTTATTAATTTTTTAATATAAATATCCTACCATTTGTATAGTAACATGTAATATGTAATGTAACTAAAAAATATCTCCACCTAACCGTATTTTCTTCCTCTGCTCGCGGCAGGAGCAGACCTTAGCACTCACGAGCGTACCGTGAAGCTCCAACTTTGAATCAATCAATCAATCATTTCCATATAGCCTATAATCTTCCGCCAGCCCATCAGGACACGATACTTCCTAGCAACTGAGCGCTGGAGATAATTCGCTCCTCCGTATACCTGCACCCTTTGTCGTCTCTATCGACCTCCTGGTAGTCTTTGGTCGCGCTATCTCTGTCGGTTATTTTCCTTTCAAGCCATACACACTACAAGGCCAACGGTACTCTGCTCACCTGCGATCCGGTTCACGACCGAGATTCCGGTCTCTCCGCCCCCGAACTTCAGCTCTTGAATTTGCTCCGTCGACCGCCTCCGGTTCAAATGCCCGCAAGTCAACCGCTTTCTCTGCAGTTGGTCAATTTTTGATTTTTCGGCAGCTGAGCACGATGCAATCAGGTACGTAGGCCACTGAGCTTGTTCGCAAATACCCAGAAACAAAAAACTAGAATTCTTATCGAATTTTGAGTACGGAAATGCTAGATCATGTAAAAGATTGAAAATTTTCTGATCCCCTTTCGTGTTTATTTGGGTTCTAATCAGGGACATTTGGTTCTGCTTGCAGTTTGATTAAAGTTTTCTTATGCATCAAAATGTGTAATTAAATTAGTGTTAATGAACAACCATCAAAATTTGAACTTTTTATTGGTTAATTTCTCCCTGCATGAAGTAATTCCAAACGTTACGCGACCGTGTTTGATTTATCCTTTGTTTGCTAATGAGTTTATAACAATTTCAAGTCTTTCCTGCTGCAAACAACAGTTTCATTACAATATCAGTGATCCCAAATTTGTGTTTGTCTTGTCAATTGAAAACTGTTTGACATTTTCTATGTCATTTGATGTCTCAGGATATAGCATAAATGATCTGTTTCAAGAAGCGCAAACCCGTTGGCTGAAGCCAGCTGAAGTGCTCTTCATATTGCAGAACCATGAAAAGTACAAGATCACACCCGCACCCCCGCAACAGCCTAGCAGTATGTCTTCTGTTTGCTCTTCTTATTGTATTGTAATGGCATGGCTTATTGGCATTGTTGCTTCCATTAGATTTGGAATCCCATTCATTCTTACATCTTTTTCTTTTGGATTTTGCAACAGGTGGATCTTTGTTTCTTTTTAACAAGAGGATCCTTCGTTTCTTTCGTAGAGACGGGCACCAATGGCGTAAAAAGAAGGATGGAAGAACCGTAGGTGAAGCACATGAGCGACTTAAGGTTCGTTAAAGCAATCTATTCAGTTACATTTTAGCTTTCTTTTGTGAAAAGGTCTGTCCTTATAACACATGACAGTTATTTGTTTTCTCGGGTAGTTATGAAATGATAAAATTTATCTGTTTGGAATCTTTGGATGGTTCAGTGTTCCGATGGAAATAGTTTTCTAGTGTGCAAAACTTCGTGCCTAATTTTGCTCTGTTTGTATTGTCGCACTAAGCTAATGTTGTTTGTGTACTGAGGCCAATGTAGTCCTATATTTCAGCTCGAGTAACCAAGTTTTGAATGCATAGGTTGGAAATGTCGAAACGTTAAATTGTTATTACGCACATGGAGAGGACAACCCAAGTTTCCAGAGACGTAGCTATTGGATGCTAGATCCGTGAGTACCCTTGCAATTATTGTCGAGTGCATTTCCCTGAAGAGATTTTTCACAACTTATTAGAATATTTTTGGCAGGGCATATGAGCATATTGTACTTGTGCATTATAGAGAAACTAATGAGGTGAGTCTTCAGAACCTGATTATAAACCAGCCATATCTCACTACTCCTTTTCACATGAATTCGCTCTCTCCCTCTCCTGGCACCACCCCTTCCCCACCAGGTTGTGATAATTTTTTATACAATGATGCATTTCAGGGCAAGCCGAGTACTGGATCTATCATACAATCACCAGTATCTTCTTCCTTTAGCAACAGTCCAAGCTCTAATACTACTCATCCCGGCTCTATCTCCATAGTTACTGATTTACATGAACTTTATCAAAATCTATCCAGTCCATGTTCACTAGAAGTTAGTTCAGATATAGTCAACAAAAATGGAAGGGGGAACCCAGAAAATTTATATGGAATGGGGGAGTTGAATAGTTTGACTAAGTTTGATGTTAATCAAGCTTTGCGACAGCTTGAAGAGCAGTTAAGCTTAAATGAGGACAGCTTCAAAGGATTTATGGACGACAGTTCAAATGCTTCAGATATCCTGGATTGTACTGATATCACCAATAAGGATCAGTTTGCTGCCTTGAATGAACCTGGATATGTTGTGCATGATCAGTTCTACAGTGAACCTGCTCGGATGCAAGGTAATGCAGACTATAGTGGTGAGCACTGTAAAATCATTGACCATGAATTCAGAGATGGAAACAAAGAATCTGCTACTTGGAAAGAGTTTCTGGATCCATGGAAGAATTCATCAGACCTAAAGTCGGAGGAGAAATCTTTATATACATTGGACAGAAATGTGAGTGTTGCTAAAACCTTTTTTACTGTCCACAGTTATTACACCTTTACTCGGATGAATTTGTTAATAGCTTTTGGCCGCTTTGCTTGTCTTTTATGCATAGACTGGTCCCGTTTATCTAAGATGGCAACAACCATTTTATGTTAGTTATACCTTTAAGCTACTGAGCCATCAATTCATTGTTTTTTTCCCAATCAAAACAGGAAAACTCGCTGTCTTCCTTGAGGAGTGGACCAACTGAAGTGCAGGAGCATCATCAATGGCTAAATTCCAATGAAAATATTGTTGACAATGGTATGATATCCTTTTCTCGTTATGAAAATTGCTTTAACACTTCATTTAGCACGTATTGAGTATTTTTCAGACTCTAACAAGCTTCACATGTAACCAGATTCTTTGCCACTGCCTCTAGAAGTTGACAGATCCAAGCTGTATCCGTATGATTTTGTGTCTGGAACACATCCAGACTATTATACACAGTTATTTGAGCAAGGCCAGATAGGATCTCTTGATTCTGATATCAGTTTGACTGTTGCACAAAATCAAAAGTTCACTATTCGGGAAATATCTCCAGAGTGGGGTTATGCCACTGAAGCTACAAAGGTATGATTGTTCTCAGTTTTATCATACCAGCTAGCAAATACTTTCTACCAGGTGCATCTAATGCTTCAAAACTAAAGTTTGAGTTATGGGTCCAGAACTCGATGACCCATTATCCGAGTTACCAATACAAGTGTCAATCAAAGCCCTTTCAAACACCAGTTGTTATGGTGCTAAGTTTCCAACAGTGCATAACCCACTAGGTTTCAGTTTTCTATTTTATAACAAAGTTCTAACTTCATACATTCTCCTTTGGATATTTTATTTCTTTTCAAATTACTTAAAACCAACTTTGCTCGATGCAGGTCGTCATTATTGGATCTTTTCTGTGTGATCCATCAGAATCTGCGTGGACTTGTATGTTTGGTGATGTCGAAGTCCCTGCTCAGATCATTCAGGAAGGTGTAATCCGTTGTGAAGCTCCTCCTCACCTTCCTAGGAAGGTGACTGTCTGCATTACTGCTGGAAATCGGGTGTCTTGCAGTGAAGTCAGGGAATTTGAGTATCGAGTTAAGAGCAGTAGCTGTACTCACAATAATTCTCCTCCACAAGAAGCTGCTAAGAGTGCTGAAGAGCTGTTATTACTAGTCAGATTTGTTCAGTTGCTCATGGATGATGCATCAATACAGAAAAGGGAAAGTGTCGGATCTGAGTCCCTGGGGAAAATGAAAGCTGACGATGATTCATGGAGTAGTATCATTGAAGCCTTGTTACTCGGCGGTGGAAGTTCATCTAGTACCATATATTGGCTTCTGGAAGAGCTACTGAAAGACAAGTTGCAGCAATGGCTTTCTTCCAGATCCCATAAATTTGACCAGAATGGTTGTTCCTTGTCCAAGAAAGAGCAAGGGATAATACACATGGTTGCTGGTTTGGGGTTTACGTGGGCCTTAAACCCGATACTAAATTGTGGAGTCAATATAAACTTCCGCGACATAAACGGATGGACTGCTCTACATTGGACTGCTCGTTTTGGAAGGTAATGAAACTTTCCTTTTCTTTGAGTATTAGCAAAGGGGTGATGCACATGGGTTGTCATCAGTATTATTAGTTCGGGTTTGTTTTTGTTTAAGATTAAGGTTGATTACTAAGCATAACTTTTGGATTTGTCTAATCTCATATAGGCTAGCTCTTGTTGTGCATCATTGAAACTTTCTTATTCTTAACAGGGAAAAGATGGCTGCCGTACTTTTAGCTTCTGGTGCATCAGCTGGAGCGGTGACAGATCCCAATTCCCAAGATCCAGTTGGCAAAACTGCTGCATCTATTGCAGCAACCAATGGGCATAAGGGACTTGCAGGTTATCTTTCAGAGCTGTCACTGACTAGCCATCTGTCATCCCTTACGCTGGAAGAAAGTGAGTTTTCCAAAGGTTCAGCTGAGGTTGAAGCAGAATTAACAGTAAACAGTGTCTCAAATAGAAGCCTTGAGGGCAGTGAGGATCAGGTGTCACTTCAAAACACCTTGGCTGCGGTCCGGAATGCAGCTCAGGCTGCAGCACGCATACAGTCTGCGTTCCGGGCGCGTTCCTTCAGAAAACGGCAACATAAAGAAGCTGGTGTTAGCATAGATGACTACGGAATCAGTTCAGGTGACATTCAAGGGCTTTCAGCGTTGTCAAGGCTAACCTTTCGCAATCCACGTGACTACAATTCAGCTGCAATATCTATTCAAAAGAAATACCGAGGGTATAAAGGCCGCAAAGATTTCCTCACTCTCCGCCAGAAAGTTGTGAAGATACAGGTTCCTCACCTTTTGAATTCAGGAATACAATTCATATGCAAAAGAAGTCTTCTTCTATTTTACTTTTTCGTTTTAATGAAATGCAACACACGCATTTAAGTTCAGAATGTTGATGTTTTCCCAGTTAGTAAAATGAAGTATCAACTTTTTTCTCTTGGCAGGCGTATGTGCGAGGTTATCAGGTGAGGAAGCACTACAAGGTAATTTGCTGGGCTGTTGGAATTCTGGACAAGGTTGTACTAAGATGGCGAAGGAAAGGAGCTGGTTTGCGTGGCTTTCGGCAGGAGACAAAGTCGAAAGAAAGTGAAGATGAAGATATTCTCAAGGTGTTCCGCGAACAGAAAGTCAATGTAGCCATTGACGAGGCTGTCTCGCGAGTGCTGTCCATGGTTGAGTCTCCAGAGGCACGCCAGCAATATCATCGCATGCTGACACGGTACCATCAAGCTAAGGTAAGAAACCAAGCAACAAATCTTTGGCGACGACACATTCCGTGGACTTGAATTTAGCTAATCGCGGAAGAACATATGTTTCGCTTGCAGGCTGAACTAGGAGGCACTAGCGGCGAAGGTGCGGAAGCTGATGCACCAAATTCCGGTGGCGATAACTTGAATGTAGACGACACTGATATGTACCTATTTACATAGAAGCAAGCAATATCTGATGATTCTAACGTATTGGTTGATGAAAAACTGTATTTGGTTGATGAAAATCTTGCTGATAAATGGTAGACGTTTTATGGTTCTGAGTTTGTACATAATGATCCGATCTGACCTGGGTTATGTAAAGGGATGTTTGTTTGATGAATCATGAGCATATGTTTTGAAATATATGTTGTTGATGCAACTGCTCCGGCTGGCATTTGTCGTTTGTTGATTCGGCCTACGCTCCTCTCTCTTGAGAGGAAAACTTACGTGCGCCGGAATAATTCGATGTTGACTGTTAGCCTATAGTCACTCAAGCCAAATACCTGAACAATACCATCGTCACAAATGGACATAGTTGTGAGCATTTTTTTGCTATGAGGTTTAAGACCTTGTGCGATGATGTGGATTATAGCTTAAAATTTTAATCTGGAGAATTTTAAGCCATAATTTAGAAATTGGTAAATCCCAAATTGTTAAAGAGTGTTTTAGTAATTTAAAAAAAATAAAATTTACGTATGAAGGTTAGGTCCAACTCATTTGTTAGTTTCAACTATACATGAGTAGTTATAGAGTTTTTGAGTAAAATTTGATTTAAATATTTTTCCTAATTGGTTTAGTTGTTGGATTTAATTTTGAATTATCAATTTTTTTTTACCTTCAAATTTATTCATATTCAATTTCAGCTGTTTGATTTAACATGGGAATAATGTTATTCATACCATGTTTTTGTACTACATTTTCATATCACCTTAAGTGGCATTTGACGTGAACAACCACACAATTTGAATTAATCAGATTTTTAAATTTAGTTCATTATTTAATAAACTAATAATTAAGAAAAACTAGTTAATTAAATGATGATTGTGGTATATACGAGGAGTATTTCTCCTTCCTTTCCTTAGATTTTACAAATTTTTCAAATGATGTGGTTATTCACATCAGATATCACTTAAGGTAGTATAAAAATGTGGTATTAAAATATGGTACTTAGCAAAGAAATGGCCAACCGTTCGATCAAAGAAAGAGTCGTGCCGTTCGATCAAAGAAAGAGTCGTGGGGTCGTCCCAAGTGGCGAGGCCTGGACCCCGCGGCTGACGCTTTGTCGCGTGGCTTCCGTGAGGCGCCTTAGTGCGCTGCGGGTGGAATCTGGAATTTACGAAAAG
>JADOBS010300777.1:0-11148 GCA_015708375.1 Cydonia oblonga
CGCATCATACTTTATTGTTTATATATATATATATATATATATATATATATATTTCTATTGTAATTGGCCAATATATAAAACACACCCAAAAATAGAAAAGAGAGAATTTTAATGTCTATCATTCTTGCGGTACAGTTTTTGAGAGGATTACATAAGTTGAATTCTCGATGATTTAGCCCATTGATTCAGGAAAACGATGATGGTATAATCTTCATTTTAACTCCAAACGTTTCACTTACGCCCATACATTCGTATCGATAGGTACTATCCAAACTATATTTCGTTTTGTAAATTTTCTTTCTTTTTTTTTTTTCCGAAAAAATATTTCATAAACTTGGGCCAAATCCTCCCCAACTTCTTTACACGAAGCCAAATCCTCCCCAAACTTTACCATCTCCCAAGCACCACCGATAGATACACATTTATTGTACACGTGGCGTGATATAATTGGCTATAAAACGACCACATGAGAAATCACCAGTTTAGTGGATCGGTGCTTCTACATCCTGTAGCTACTATATAAGCGAGAGAACAAAGGCCACTGCTTTTCGCTATCACAGTGACTTCGTGCTCTCTCTCTCTCTCTCGCGTTTCTCTCTCCCCTCTCTCTGGAAAACGTGACCGGCGGCAACCGGAGATCGGAGTCTTGCCGGAGAATCGGAACTGTACGAATTGGGCCGAATCGTGCAAGTTGAAGAAGACGATGAAGGTTTTTGTCAAGACTTTGAAGGGCACCAACTTCGAGATCGAAGTGAAACCCGAAGAGACGGTATAAACACACGCGCATACAAATTTTCAATAATTAATCATCAGAGACGGAAAATTCAATTGCTTTTGTGCTTAATTTGGGATGTTAATAGCTTCAGTTTTTGTGTAATTAGGGTTTTTGGGGATTGAATGCTAATTAGGGCTTTTCGCACCCCGGTATAGTTTCAGTTCAGATTGTTTGATTGTTCGCTGTTTTGTGTTTGCATAATTTTAGAATTTGGTTGAAGTTTTAGTGAATTTTTTGTCCAGTTGTGCAAATTCTGTAGCTTTAGCGTTAGTGTTATGGTCAAACGTTGACATTGTTGCGGAATTTTTCGGCTTTGATCGCTCGGAGAAGTTCATGTTTATTGGAGTAGGGATGCACTTCTATGGGCGTTTAGTTTTTTAGTTAATTTGGACTCAATGTGTAATCTTTTATCCTATATACGTTGATTCGAAGTCATGGTTTATAAGTGAATGGGGTAATCTCAAGCCTACACAGGATTGGATGAATGAAAGATTGAACTGATTTATTTCAAGTTCCTGTTTCGTTACTTAGCCCACTTAATATGCAGGACACTAAGCAACTCATGCATTCACTTTTGGTTACTCAACAGCTTTTTTGTATGCTTTTTTCTTTTTTCTTTTTTTAATGCTTTCCAGCTCAGTGCGGTAATTATTGTGCTAATCCTTTCTCCCAGGTTGCTGATGTCAAGACAATTATAGAGGCGGCACAGGGTGCAGATGTGTACCCTGCCCTGCAGCAGATGCTTATTCATCAGGGGAAAGTTCTTAAGGATGATACAACTCTAGAAGCAAATAATGTTGCTGAAAATAGTTTTATTGTGATAATGCTAACCAAGGTGAGAGTGCTTTTCTTACAATTGTCGGGATTACTTAAGAAAAGAAGGTGTTGTAATTTTTGTTTACAGGATTTGTAATTGTGAGATATGAAACTGTGCTCATATATACTATTTTATTCAATCTTTACAAGAAAGAATTTCAAAGTCTACTTGTTAACCTTAAAGAGAATATTAAGCATCAAGGTGGTTATGCGATACCATTAATTATCTCACTTTGATTGGTATATGTTGTTTCGTTTTGTGAGTTGTCTGTTGTTCTTATAATCATATTACTATACTGTTGTAGCAAGTATATGGCGTTTTTAATAAACTTACAACTATAATTATACTACAGATGCTAATTACTTAACTATGTTCTAATTAACAATTGCAGCCTAAGGCCTCACCAGCCGGAGCCTCCGGTAAGCAAGGTGCAGCCACAAGTCAGGTAAAGTCAGCTCATTTTCTGCATTTTTTATCATTGTTTTGGATTGACCTTTATTCATATTGGTTCTGCATGTGATTCTGATAATCTTTTTATTGACTCCATGGATAGAAAACATCTTTTTTTCATTCCTTAATGAACAAACCTTGGAAGCATATTTGCTTTTCATTATCTAGGAAGAGGTTTCTGTGAATATGGGCGGAATGATGTATGGGGGATTCTTGTTTGGGGAATTTTACTTATGAAGTTGCATATACTTTCTGGTGAATTGTAGGCGTATAGATGTTCACTATGTAGCCACTCAGTAGTATTATATTTGTTTTTGAAAGTACATCTTATGTGGGCTATGTTTTTGCAGCCCCAACCTGCTAGTACTGCTCCTACCTTGGCAGCACCACCCCCAGCAGCTCCAGCTCCTGCTCCTGCTCCAGCTCCTGCTCCTGCTCCAGCTCCTGCTCCTGCTCCAGCTCCTGCACCAGCTGTGGCAGAGTGAGTATACTTTCACACCTTGGATTTTCTTTTGAATCACTCATCTGAAATAGTTTGACAGAAAACGTATAGATGTTAACTCTATTTTAATTTTTTTACTGACTGCTGAGCAATATGAAGTATAAAACATTTCAATTAGTGAAATCTACATATTTTATTCATATTATATAATTTTACCAAAATAGGGGAAGAAATTTCAATTTACAAATGGTTCCTAAACTTTTAGAGTAGTTTATGGTTTTGGGTGTACAATATGCTTTCAATTTTTTATTTATCATTTAAATAATTTTGAGTTCCCAATAAATGGCCCTTTTGTAAGTGTCATTAATTTTTATTTATTGAATCTTTTTAAGAAGTACTAACTCATTAAGGTTGTCTTTGTTGTTTACTATGCAACCTGGATTTCAAGGTTTTAGATGTAATATATAATTCTATTGCATCCATTGGTCCAGATCACAGCCTGCCGCCCAAACTGCTGCTGTTGTAGCTCCTACTGATTCAAGATCAGATGTGTATGGCCAAGCTGCTTCAAACCTAGTTGCAGGAACTACTTTAGAGTCTACCGTCCAGCAGATTCTAGATATGGGTGGAGGAAGTTGGGATCGGGAAACTGTTATCCGTGCTTTACGGGCTGCTTTTAACAACCCTGAAAGGGCTGTTGAGTATCTATATTCTGTGAGTACTCAACTGGGATATTTTGATTCTTTATTTGTTTTCATGTTGCTAGTTGGGAAATTTAGATAGAAAAAGAAGTTTGATTACAGAAAATGAGGTGGAAAAACATTATTAGTTAATATATTAAACTTGAGTAATTAGTAGGTGTGTTTCTGTTTTTCTATCTAACACCTGTGTCATTTAGCAGTAGACAAATTTATTTTGTCTCTCTTTTTATTTCAGAACCATTACGCTTTCTGTTGATAAACATCTTGTACTTTGTGATATTCACTTTTATAATGATGATGCTCTATGGTGTTGGTTATGATCCTTTCCCACTCAGAACTACATATACAATTGAAATAGATTGATGCCCACCAGATGTTTTTTGTCATATATTCTAAGTTTTATTTTCATACAAGTTTGCTGGCATGGCCTTGAAGAAAATTGGAAAAAGGAAACTTATACTTTGTTGGTCGTTTAATCCTCATCAGTTACTTGTTTTGATTCCAGTATATGGTATCCCTATATGCATTAGCAACCATGTTTAGACGTTACTATCAGATTGACACAGAAACTGATAATTTGATACACATGTCACCATGTCAGGGCATTCCTGAGCAAGCTGAAGTCCCACCAGCAGCCCAAGTTCCTGCTGGTGAACAAGCAGCAAACCCTCCGGCAGCAAATCTTCCAGCTCAGGCTCCACAACCGGCAGCACCTACTGGTGGGCCCAATGCAAACCCACTTGATCTTTTTCCCCAGGTGGATATTGTTGATTAGTAATCTGTGTACCTCATTATAACGTATAGGGTCAAGTGATTAACTCCACTCGTTGAATCAGGGCCTTCCCAATATGGGTGCAAATGCTGGTGCAGGCAATTTGGATTTCCTGCGTAACAGTCCACAGGTATGCATATATGCATCTTTGTATTTGTGAGTCTGCTTTTTGCTATTTTTGTGTGGTTGAGAGTGGTATCTGAGTTTCCAATTCACTATTTCAGTTTCAAGCCTTGCGAGCTATGGTACAAGCAAACCCTCAAATTCTGCAGGTATTATTTATTTGCTGATTTTATTTTGTTCTCCTTTAATTTTCTCAATTTGGCCGAGATTGTCATTCTAATTATAATTTGAGGACTCACGGCGGTTTACCTTGTTGCAGCCTATGCTTCAAGAGTTGGGGAAACAAAATCCACATCTAATGCAGCTCATTCAAGCTCATCAAGCTGACTTCTTACGCTTGATTAATGAACCTGTTGAAGGGGGTGAAGGGTTAGAAAATCTGCTCTACTTGCCCATTTCTTTGTTGATAATTGAATACACACGGTTCAAAGTTATTGAACTCTATATGTTTCAGGAACCTATTGGAGCAGTTGGGTGCAGCAGTGCCACAGGCTGTGACCGTGACCCCTGAAGAGCGAGAGGCCATTGAACGCGTAAGTAGTATTTCTCCATGCATGTGACAAGTGCATTTTTTCCACTTGGTATCATTGTTTAGGTCATGATTGACAATTCGAAACTTTTGCTTGCAGCTTGAAGCTATGGGTTTTGATCGGGCGCTAGTACTGGAGGTATACTTTGCGTGCAACAAGAACGAGGAGCTGGCCGCCAACTATCTTCTTGATCACATGCACGAGTTTGAGGAATGATGATGGCAATTGAGTTTTCTTTGGTCCATCATTTCTGTGTCTGAACACTTTGCCATGTGGGTTTAAGTTCAATAGGATTTCTTATACTCTTATTCCAGCTATTTGTCTTGTATCTCCAAGTAGACGGTGTCGATCCCCTTTTTATGTTTTGGATGGCATAAGTTCTCTGTTTCTAAATATTGGTTACCATATTATATACAGAATTTTTCTCTTGAAAAAAGTAGATGATTTCGGTTTTATACTTTCGTACCTAACCCCGTATGGTTTTCGTAATTCGTATTCATGTTCCAACTACTCCGAAGATGCTTACGCAGCAGTCGCTGTGAAAGCTGCTATCGAAGACATGTCTGCTATTGAAATGCACTTTGCCAGAAGAATCTCTTGCGTAACAGTGGCATCGATGGATGCATACGATTACGAACATATTGAACTACACGGTTCAATTGCAAAAACGAAACGAAGTTTGAACGAAAGAAAATTTGAACGGAACGGAACAGCGAAATGTGATCGGAACTCGGAAGATACACAAACAACCAAAATGTGTTGCAAAAGAGCATTGGTAACTGTAACACAGACGCAGCAGCTTAAAACTCAGATTTTCTTCATAAAAGCTTACGCCAGGTTGCCACCGCTCTGCTGCCACAAATTGATGATATCGGTAGCCTGATTGAGAAGGATAATCATCTGCTTCTGAGATATCCAGGGCTTGCTTTCGAGCAAGACCTTGAGCTCCTCCCACGCATCTTTCCTCGGCCAGAAGTAATAGGGGCTGAGAGGGATGGAGCCGTGGCCGGGTATCATCTGGTCCAGCGCAATGCCGATGTTCTTTTCCATCCAAATAAACTTCAATACGAGCCTCGGTTTCTCAAATGGCTTCACCACCACTCCCAGCTTCTATATCATCCAAAAACAGAAACAAAGTTTAGCTATAACTATAAGAGCAGTGTTTTTCAGACCTAATACTTGTATTCGGTAATTGGAAAAGTGTGTGAAATCAAAAGGTAAATTCAAGCGACCAATTATATTCATAAGCACTTTCTATAGAAGCACTTTTATCACAAGAAGGTCGAAATATTTTCTTTTTGAAATCCAAGTGCTTTAGAAGAAGCACTTGGCACCAAAGAGAGTTTCCTAATGCATAAGCACTTCCAAAATTTTCGGCAAACTTTGCCAGAAACGTTTCTAGTGGCAAGAAAAACGCTTTTAGCCCCTTTAGAACAAACAATCCGTAAGTATGGTTTCATGCTTATAAACTGAGTAAGATAAATTTCAAATTCTACAACCTCAGAAAAAATCCAGAGAAAAAATAAAAACAAATTCATTCAACTCAGCTCAGCATATAATTGTTGATAAACCCAATTATGAATTAACCTTAATGTTAAGGAATATCACAATGTCACAGTTCTAAATTACAGAACAAGACAGACACGGAACACAAAAACCCAACAGAGATACTGAGGAGGAGAAAAAAAGAGACCTCTTTTTCCGGGGCGGTGTTGTCGTCATCGGTGGCCGTTTCTTCGGCGACCAGAGACTCGGCGGCGGCGGAGAGCCTGACGTTTCTTGCGGCACGAGTATGTCCGAGCCTCAGCTCTGGCAGCGAGTGAGAAACAGAGAAAGAACAAGTCTTCGGCTTCAAATTCAATGCTCGTTGATTAACACTGTTGACAAATAGAAGCTTTTGCTGCGGCAGCTTCAGCCGCAATACGGCGGCGTT
Organism: Cydonia oblonga; assembly: GCA_015708375.1. Classification (NCBI taxonomy): domain Eukaryota; kingdom Viridiplantae; phylum Streptophyta; class Magnoliopsida; order Rosales; family Rosaceae; genus Cydonia; species Cydonia oblonga. The sequence goes on from JADOBS010300777.1 coordinate 6,544, forward strand.
CAGGTTTGCCTTGCACTCTATTCCCATTCCCGCAGATAACATATTCTTCGTCTTCTGTTTAAGTTCTTATCTTCCGCTTTGAGTGGAGACTCAGAGACAGAGATATCTGTTCATGTGAAAGAGATTGTGAGAGGATAAAATGCCATCTCTCTCTCTCTCTCTCTCTCTCTCTCTCTCTCTCTCTCTCTCTCCCCCTCCTTCTTTGTTTCTGGTTCTTTGGGCTGGTTTGGTAACCCAGGCCCAAGGTTGAAAGACCCAGATTAAATCTAGGTGGCTGGCCCAATCCAAACCGGACCCAAGATGAAACATAACTCCGTGATAGTTCTGCTGGGAGGGGATTACTCCGATTGAGCAGAATCATTGTTTGGGTATATTTTCAGATCAAGTTCATACTCACAAGGAGCAATACCAAAGGCTTGTGGGGGTGTTAATCAACTTGTCTCACACGCGCTCTGATATCGTTTATGCAATTAGTGTGGTAAGCTAGTTTTTGCATTTTAGTAGTAAAGGTCACATGGATGCAGTAATTCGTATTTTGAGATATTTGAAGATAACTTCAGGCAAGAGCTTGGTTTTCTTCGAGAATAGTTATTTAAATGCTGAAGGGTATATATACAAATGCATTTTAGGCAGGTTCTATTTCCGATCGGAGGTCTACATCTGGATACTTAATGTTTATGGGTGGTAATCTAGTTACTTGGAGAAGCAAGAAACATAAATTGGTTGCTAGATCAAGTGCAAAAGTTGAGTTCCGTGGTATGGCTTATGAAGTGTGTGAGTTGTTGTGGTTGAAGAAGTTGTTAAGGGATTTTGGTTTTAAACCCAAGGGTGCTATGAATCTCCATTGTGATAATTAACAAGGATGCTATAGAGATTGCTCATAATTCCGCGCAACTTGATCGTACAAAGCATGTGGAGATTGATCGGTATTTTATCAAGGAAAAACTGGATGTTGGAATTATTGTTTTTCCGTTTGTGGGATATGAAGATCAACTAGTTGACATGCTTACTACAGATGTATCTAGTAGTGTGTTTTCAAACTCGATTGACAAGTTGGGCATAAATGACATCCTTGCTCCAACTTGAGGGCAAGTGTTGCGAGTTATATGTGTAAATATTAGTTAAGCGTAAATGGTAGTCTTTTGTCCCACATCAACGAAGTACATATGTAATACCACTTGTAAGTTGTAACTCCTATATATACTTCACTTTGGAGATTAATGAATATATCAGAAATACCCCAAATATTGTTTATATATATTCATTCTAATCCTTGGCAAATATGACTTTTAGACTAAAACCATGAGTAAGATCAAAATCTAATTTAGTCCCTTGATACATTAATCACCTCATTTATTAATTATATTTTGATGTTTTAATTATTTATATTTTTGTTCCTAATTTTAATGGATTAATTTTATTTCATTATAATTATAATTTTCATTTCATTCAACATAATATATTTTGTTGTAAACATTTAGATAAACGATTTTTTGTTATACAATATATTTCGATGTACTTTATCTTATTCATTTAGCTACATTAACTTCATTATTATACATTTCGGTTTATACATTTACACATTTCGTCACATACATTTCGATACAAACATTTAGGTACATTAATTCAATATAATACATTTCGGTACATACATTTTCGGTACTAACACTTCGGTGCACACATTTAGGTACATTAATTTAATATAATACATTTTGGTGCATATATTTCGGTATAGACATTTCAGTACTAACATTTAAATACATTAATTCAATATAATAAATTTTGGTACTAACATTTAGGTACATTAATTGAGTCTTTCAAGTTTGAAGAATGTTGAATTAATAAATAAAAAAACTTTTTTTTGGGTCAAAAAATAAATTAAATTTGTATAATTAATAAATTTAAATATTTCATGGAAGACATTAAATAAAATACACATTAATTATTTTGAATTAAGGACACATCAAAGGGCTATAATCAATATGTAATCTAACACTAGGTTTATTTTAAATTTCAATTTTCTTCAAGGATTAAAGTTACAAAACACCCTTTCCAAATTTAATTAAAACAAAATCGCATGTTGTAGGAAGAGGATGATGTATGTTATGGGAAGGTAAGTCCGGAATTTTGGAAGGTTCTATTCAATTGAGTATTCAATCAGAATTTTAAATGAATCTATGAAAGTCCAAGGTCATTCAATAAGAATTTTAAATGAGTTTATGAAAGTCCATAGAATATGTGTATGCAATTTAGATTTTAAATGAGTATATAAAATTCGGAGTGTATTCAATCTTGATTTATAAAAGTGAAGGATTTTTTTTTGAAAGATTTAGAGAGATTTTATAGTGTAGTTTACACTTTAATAAATCATGCCTCGATGTAAGTCCACTAAAACTTCTATTAAACTCCATGAATTTATAACTGTTATAAAATCTATCAAAATCTCAAGTGAATACACCTGTTTAAAGTCACTCGTTCAAACGCACTAATAATCTATCATTATATGCAGCAGACCGGGATAGATGGCTTTCAGGGGCTAAACGGTAATTGACGGAGATGATGACCCAACTTGCTTCGGTAGCAAGGGTGTGGCAAAGTCCTCATGGTAAGGGCTGCTAGCTAGCTTCATCCTGCAGAGCCAACGCACAATCCACCAAAGTGAAATAAACACAATCAAGGAGAAGTAAAAACAAGTAAAAGCAAGATAGATAGTAATTAAGTACCTGTACATAAGCAAAGATTCAAGTGAAGTTGCTTGTAAGTTAACCCTTGTCCTACTTCCGTGGCCAAATATTTTGTCGTAAAAACTGTTTTTCCTTGCAGTGCTGCTTCTCTGCCCAACTTCCCTGCAATACCGTGGCACACTAGTAGACTTCTGTAACTTTCCCATGTCAAAGATATTTCTCTGGCCTACATCTGCTTAAGATCAAATTACCATATTTCCGCAAAGGAGTCAAGCTTGTGGTGGTCAAGCTTGTGGTGTGACTGAATATATCGAGTGGTATACCATTGCAGTTCCCATTCGAATTTCCAGCTCGTACAATTTTAATGTTTCCACGGTATATATAGAAAAAGAAGACAATACTTTCAAATTTGGAGTATCTACCCTTTGAAATATATGCCATGCTCCCATGCACCTATGACAGATCACGCAGAATACCGACGACACAAAGAGGAGTATGAAATTTTTTATCATGCTAAGACTCACCTTGATGTGTATGCTGTAGTCTTTTTCACACGATGACCTCTGGATTCACAAGCGAAGAACTTCAAGACGCCATCGAATTGCTGAGCAATATCAGAGAAGCGGGAGAAGATCAAAGAAGATCAGAAAAGAAGACGATTCAGATTTGGAAGAACAGAGAAAATCGCAGGAAGCAGATCAGGATGGAAGAGAAGCAGTTAGGCAGAGAGGCGGGTGATACCATATAAGAGTTACAATTGAATGAAAGTTACAATTGAGTTTATATACACTTCCCAATAATGATTAGTAACTAATCAAGCCTAACTAATCACAGTAAGACTACAATTAGTTACACAACACAGTACCTTTGACTTTATTTATAGTAGTAACGAGGAGAAGAATCCTTATCGTCCAAGGAAATACAATCCTAATAGGGAAAGAATAACTAGTAATCAATTCTATCTAAAATTTACACAATCACATTTTAATATAATACCTATAACATAAATATACAAACATATATATATAAACATGGGTACATTCATCAAAATTAACCAAAAAATTATTGTACCAAAACATGGGTACATTCTTCATAACCACAAAAAATAAAATAGATATTATGCTTAATAACATTTGTGAATTTTTTCGATTAAACTTGACATGGATATATTTTCAAATAAACGAAAAATAATCGTACAAGTTAAAAAAATGGATTAGAAAAAATTGAAGGGATTTTATGCCAAAAAAATGGGTACATTTTGTATTAAAAAATAGTACATTTTACATATCACATATTGGTATATTTAAGAATGGGTACATTTAAGACTAAAAAAAATTGAAAAATTATATGAATGAGTACAATCTTTTTATAAAAAATTAACGAGTACAAACTTTTATTTTTTTATTTTGGAAATGTTTTGAAATGAAAATTAGTTAGGAGTTTAATAGAGGTGTGAGTATTAAAACCGTAAATCAATTACTAATTTTTATTTTAAAAAATTATGTAACTAACATGTAAAAGCATTAATACATTAATACTAGAGACTTCGATCAAAATCTGAAAACTAATAAAGTTTCAGTCAATGAACATAAGTAGATATGGACAGGATACTAATTTTTCCTTATTTGAAATACGAGCTGATATATTACATGTCATAATACATCTATTGTTGTTAATGTTGATAACATTTGTGGAAATGTTTCTCATGTTCGAAATACATTTTAAGCTAGTAACACGTGAATCGTCTTTTCAAAGTTAAAACATTCTTAGATGTATGTGTAATTTTCATAAATATGATGTCTTTGGTCTTAGTCCTGTCACACAACGGATTACCATGTCGGCATGGCCTCCGGTATTTTAATTGTTATGTCTTTGATGTACTTTCTCCCCCCCCCCACCCCTATTGGGATTTCTTCAATGA
>JADOBS010300778.1:0-11149 GCA_015708375.1 Cydonia oblonga
AGAGAGAGAGAGAGAGAGAGAGAGAGAGAGAGAGAGAGAGAGAGAGAGAGAGAGAGAGAGAGAGAGAGAGAGAGAGAGCAGTATACTAAATATACCTTACAGTAACATCCATCTCTGAACCTGAACTATCTGAATCACTATCAGAGCTAGAATCTATCAAATCCCCACAACCTATTGCTTGCTCTAATTGTGACGTCAATGTCTTTAGAAGACTTGGGCAACAGAAACAACATTGCCAGCCAGAGGTCTGGGCATCAGATAAGCATTCCTCTCCAATATTCCTCTTTATACAAGTCGTACAAACCAACATCTTGCAAGAGTTACAATTTACTAGGTCCTTGCTTTGTCCACACCACCCACAGTAACACTTAGAGCAATCAGGATCCTGCACACCTTCATAGGTCAATAAAAGATCTAGCATTTACTTGAACAAATTATAGGAAATATTAGCATTAAATGATGTAGGAAATCATGTAACACTATAATTCCTTAATATGATATATAGAGAGAATATTTCTAACTGAAGATATCCATTCACTAGATACTATAACATCAGTTGCTAATTTGTCGTTGATCAGTAATTAGGTCAATTCATTTAATTACCTGCACTCTCATGAACACGTTACACAAAATGTTCAGATAAAGAAAGAAGAGTCAAGAAAGGTTCCTCATGGCCATACCTTCACATGCATCTTTTCTTCCAATAAACATCTGCAATCTGCACAAACAATCACCTTCAGAAGTGGATGTGAACACACTTCGATGGCATGCTTACTGCAAGCAGTGCAGTAGAGCTTATCATTCAGACTCTGTGAAGGAAGACCACCACTGGTAGATATGCAGATATTTTCTTCCACATAGGACTGGTCCTCGGATTTTATCGCATTGCAGTCGGAATTATCTTTCAGTGGAGTGTCATCATCACTATCTATTATTACAGTTCGACTCCTCTTATTATCAATGTTTAGCTCCTCATCCTCACTGAGACGCTTGGAGCCTCTTGCTTCACTGGAACTAGTCACCGGAGATGCACCGTTGCTTTCTTGGTCAATGTTATTAGCGATTTCCAAATCTTCATCAATTTTCTCGAACTACATTAGCACAAGGATAAACTCTAAAAAGTTAATTAAACTGCAACTTGAAAATTGAGGAGCGAGATAGAGGGTAATGCAAGCACAGGATACCTGTTTACGTCTCCTTCGATGTCTCCTCCGTTTCAAACGAATTTGAAGCTTCCGATCAACATTTACATCATCTTCTTCTTTGACCTTTCAATGAAAAAGTACAGAAATACCATCAACTTCAGTAAAACTCAACTGGGTGTTACAAAGAACATGTATCTATGTTAAGTCTAATCGCAACATAGGATAAATTATCAACTGGTGAAAAAAGTAAATAAACATATTGACATATTCATATACAGAAAGGGTGAATCAAGTTTGTAACCAACACTGTACCGAAAAGACAAGTTTGTAAGCAACAAGAAGATGACCATCAGATAATAACACAGAAAGACATCCGATCAAATACCAGTAATGATAATGTTAGGTCCAACAAGTAAGACCACATAATACTCATTCAAAAATTGCACGAATACAGGGAGACTGAAAACCAACGGAGGGTTTATTAGAGGATTTCTATATGAATGTCTACAACCCCAGACAGTAGTTAAAACACTTTCGACATCTCCCAACTAATATCAGTTACAATGTAACAGTCCTTTCCTTTCCATGTTAATTTGTTTTTTTTATATAAGAAACCAAGTTTTACTTTATAACAAAAGTTACATACAAAATGAAAACAAAATAAGTAAAGGTAGCAAAATAAATTTGTGTGTGACATGAAAATATATTCAAATATGATGTTGGGACAACACAACCATACCTTCCTATAATTTTTCTTTTGTTCTTCAGTGAGATCCAGTTCTCTTTCGTTTGCAACAGCGTCTGCAACAAATGGATCACCCGAATTGCCATCAATGTCATCAATCTCCTCTACCTCATCAACCCCAGGGAACTTGAGTCCCATCTCAGCAGCTTGCTGTGGCGTACTGGCCAAATAAACAGAAGCCCAGTGCTTACTGCCAAACGAGGCACCACCCGCAGTTGCACCATCAGAAAACAATTTGTTAAAAGAACCCCAGTAATCAACCTCAGTTGTCTCAACATCCTTGCTTCCATCTACGACTAGTTTTTTCTGCAGAAATCCACTAGCACCATCCTCCAATAGTTTACCATGTCGCCTAAGTCCACAAAAGCAGAATCATGTACCATCAACTTCATACCTTCCAGAATCAATAGTGCTAAAAGGAAAAAACTGTACCTTCTCACAGGTCTGTGGGTTTGGAGATACTTCTCTGCATCAGCCCTTGACTCGGTAAATTCTCCAGTCTCTTGAGATCCTACCCAGTGTATCCGTCTTTTCCAAGCTTCAGTGCAGCAACCATTAGGAGCCTGACTTTCAATGCATTTATAAAGGCTTGGTAGCTCAATGCCAGCCCCATCAAGTTGTTCCTATTTACAGAAGCATAAATGATAGAAGGCCAGAAATTAAAAATACAGTTCACTTGTTTATATAATTATATTACCAAAACTGCAAAAAAATTATAGAAAGAATGTGGTTACGATCCCTTGGACACCCGAATAATTCAAAAGGCACAATCTATTTTATCGTCTTTTAATAAAAATAAAATAAATAAAGGCATTGCATGGAAGGTCCACAACAAAAGATGACAGGTGTGCTAATCCCAATCATCTAATTATTTGGAGTTCTCATCAACATAAATGTAGCACTCAGAACCAAATGAGTGGTGATTAGCTAAATTCATATCCAACTTGTACAAGTCACAAGAAGAGGCAAATCTTTCTCTCTACTGATTTATATTTTCAGTAGAAATTTATCACATTAAAATACATGCTCTAAACAATGCATTAGAAGCCAAAGATTTACTCAGATTGAAGAAAGAAGCAGACCAACAAATGAGCACTCTCAGTCTCAAGTTCATCAAGCTCAGCTTGCCACTCTTCTATCAAAGTATCCATTTCATCCGCAACAGCTGCTTCCAACTATAGACAAGAAAAAAAATGCATAAATGATTGAAAAAGACAATGTAATCCAGAAGGAGGAATTTGGAGGAAAAAACTAACATCATCTCCATGAAGGGTTTGTGCTAACTCCTCTCTTACTTCACTCTCCACTTTGGCAAGAGACTCTTTCTCAAGTGCCTCTTGAGCCTCTGCAGCCTAAATTGAGCGTCAAAGAAAAAACCAACAAATTAAGCATCATGTGCATAAAACACATATAAACGTATGTGTATTTGTGTGTTTATGCATGGTTGGAATCAACGTTAATCAGTAAGGAAAAAATAGATACCTTACTCTCAACCTCCAAAAATTCAGCAATAAGCTCCTCTATTTCTTTATCAGATAATGGTTCCTGCATACAAAGATCAAATCATCATATTTTTGGAAATAAAAAAAGGGTTTCTTCCAAATATTAGACAATAGCACTAGAATGCGACAACAACGTCTAATGGGTTCGTAGCTTCATTGAGAAAATATACTACGGCAAATGAAAAACTATCATAAGTAGGACTTGCCTCTGGCTGCAATTTTTCATCTTCGCCGGATATCGGTACTTCATCAACTTCTGAGTCATCTATGAAAGAATCACTATCACTGCCACTAGAAGCACTCCCAATATTTTCCACTTGCTCGCCGTTTTCCTCCATTTGCTCCCCCACTTGCTGGTGGCTTTCCTCCATTAACTACTCAACCAGACCAAGCCTCAAAACAAGTACCTAAGAAGGCCAAAACAATGAACAAAACAGATCACTTTTTGTAATGCCGAGTTGCTCTTACCTAAAACCTTCCTACTCTCCGATAAGCGAAATTAGGAACAAAACCCAAATGATAACATCACCACCGTAATCAGTCTAATAAGTTGAGTGTTAAGACTAGCAACTCCAGTCCAACTCCTCAAATGGTAAATACATAATCTCCAATAGTCAAGGCAAAAATGGCATATGAGTTCACACGAAAACTTCATCCGTTACGATATCATTGAATCCATTTACTTTTATGGATATAATAATCAAAGTTTCCGAAACCATTTTTTTGATTCAACAAAGTGAAACCGACATTCCAAGTTACATAAAAACCAAAACTTTTGATATGGGGAAACAAAAAGACCACATTTTATACCGTCCCCAAATAACCAAACGAGCAAAAGATCAAAATTTCGCGCCGTTTCCAAAAAACCAAGCCACTCTCAGTACTGGGTATTTCCCACTTTCCACCGAACCGGTGTCATTTCACAGCACCCAACAAAAACAAGAAGAAGAAGAAGAAGAAGAAGGGAACCTGAAACCACTTACCGGAAAAGGGAAGAAGGGGCACGTAGCTACGGTGACGCGAGAAAATGCAGAGCCTTCGTATTCTCTCTCTCCTGCGTGTGCAGAGCAGAATACCCCGCGTAGTATGTACTCTGTGCGATGTTTGAATTTGTTTGAATCGAATTGAATGGGGAGGAAAGAAATGGTTGATTTCCCCAAAAAACCGAAAAAAAAATTGGAAGAAGTCGGATGGCTTGGCAGCCTTGTTGGCTACATACACACATACACACTTCGCTATTGTTTTTCTTTTAGGCCACCCAAATTGTGTGTAATTTCGAGATCTAGGGTTTTTGGTTTTGTGTTATTTTACGATTGGTTGGTGTATATTTATTGAGAGGGCCATCACGTCACATTGGGAAAGTGAGGGTTATTTGGTTAATTTGTAATGGTATGGGTGAATTTGAAAAAATTTAAACCTAGCCACTTCCAACGTTTTTATGTAATTAGCGGAAAACGCATAATATTATCGCACTTACAATATAACAAGAATTTACGAAGCTTATAAAATAGAATTCGCCGCAATTTCTTTTGTCTAGATACATTATGCACTAAAATAAAATCATATTTTGGAGATATATTTCAAAATTTACTCTAGTGAGTGAGAATTTAATTTTTTCGTAGTTTAGATATTAGGAAAGTGAGAGTTATTTGGTTAATTTGTAAATTTTAAAATATTTAACATTGTCATTGTCGAGATTTTTAATAAAATGCATACTATTCTTGCACTTACGATAAAACAAGAATTTATGCTGCTTATGAAATAGAATATGCTGCGAATTTTTTTTTCTAGATAAAGATTGCGCTGAAATGAAACCATCTCTTGGGGATATATTCCAAAATTTACTCTATTGAGTAAGATTTTATTGTTTTCATTGTTTGAAACTCAAACTACAATTGGTTTAATGCTTAGAGCAGAAAATTTTATTGTGTAATGGAACACCGTTTTTTAATAAATAAGAAAAAAAACTCTCAAATTGCATTTCAGTGATTTATTTTCCAAATGCTCCAAGATTCTTTTAGTATTCAAGGTGAATCAATAATCGTAAATTCTTTGTTGCTTTTAATCTACAAATAATTCTCTTTTCGATATTCAAAAGATTTCAAATTTGAGTCTTTCTAAAGAAACACAAACGTTAAATACAAATCACGCATACACTATTTTGTTCACTAACCGAAAAAGTTCGCAATACATTTGCAATGAAGCCATCGTTGAAATGAAATAATGGCAGTATATTTTTTGTTCAAAAAAAGAACCAAACAAAACAAAAGCTAAAAATATAAACTAATTGGACCAAGTGAAGTGACCTGGCCCATATCGGGTGGGCTTTACACCTGCAACTCTGCAACATGTCCCTACATGTTTTTATGAAATTGTATCTTTTTATACAAATTAATTTAGAATTCGTATGAGATGTGTTTTGAAATGATTGAAAATATTTTTAAATAAAATATTTTTCGAACAAATTCTTAATAAAATTATTAGTTTATTTTGGAAAAACTCTAAAAATGCTTCCAATTATTTTATCTAAAAGCGCTTCTAAACATTTAAAAGTATTTCACAGACCAACTCTTAATTCAGTCATCTTCTTTCTTTGACCAAGACTTAACAAACAAGAAAAAAATGAAAGCAAAACACAAAGCAGCTGCTCCTCCCACAACGATTGCCACCGATTCATTTCCCCCATTTCCTCCATCTCTGTCTCTTCGTTTTTCTGCTAATAAAAAAAATTAATTGGAAAGATTAAATTAATGATTAATCATTCATGATGTAATTTCGCTCATTTAATATAATATATATGTGTGTGTATATATCAATTATCAAGAATGTTACTGTAACGGTAAGTTAATCATGCATTATCATGTAAAAAATGTATAAATACATGAAATTCAACGTCATTGGTTTCCGAATATCAAAAGCAATTAAAATATGAAAAATCATTCTCAGATTCAATCACCTGGATCATGTGGGTGCTCATCTGGTCTCTCATCTGGATGATAACTATAGCTCAACAAGCACTCCTCCATATAAATCTGCCCAGAAACAGCGCCACCACATTCCTCTTCTGCAATTTGCACCGCCCTATCCACACACTCTCCACACTCACATCCCCCCAAGCCCCCGGAACATTGCGCCATCACTTGCACCGCCTCATACCCCGTTTTGCAAAACCCACCACCGTCCGCAACGCCGCTCTCCAAGGCAGCAAACGCAGCGTTTCTCATCTCCTCGAACACCGCCGCCACCCCATTTGCCAAATCCTCCCCACAAGTCTTGTGCAGTAATCTATCGTTAGAAGGCTCTGAGTCGACCCCATCGAGCTCGTAGTGCACGTAGCATCCATGCAGCTGAACACGAGCCGAAACTGATTCTTGACACAAGGTGTTCGATAAGTTAAGGAGAGTGTTGACGCAGCTGTGACACTCTTCCTTGCTGAGGTCCTGCCGGCACTGGAACAGGCCTGAAATACCCGCCTCGTTGTTGTCTACGCCTGCTTCGGCATGCCTGTAGAACTTGGATTGGTAGGAGTGTGATACTAGTTGTTGCAAAAGAGACGAAAGGGTTTGTTGTGGGACTTGCGACTTAGTTGGGGGAGTTGCAAATGTTCGATTTGCACATTTTGTGTATACCAAACTGTTGTAGTCGGAATTAGGGTTTGCAGATGATGTGAGAGAAAGTAGAAGTAGTAGTGATGCAAAACGGAGAAGAGTTGAATCCATTAGGGTTTGAAGATCATTAGGGTTTGAAGACAGTTCAATGAAATTGCATATTTTCAATATGTTGGCTTTCTTTTTGTGTTTTGGGATATGGGAAGTTGAGGTTTAGGTTTTTTTTTTTTTTTCCTGCCCACTTCTATCTAACTGTAGTGAAAACTTGTGAATTTCTTCACCAGGAGGGTTACAAGCTTTTTAAATCAGCAGCAAAGAAAAACACGTATAATTAGGTGTATTGTTATGGAATTAATCATGTAAGGTTTTGCGTATGTTGAACAAAGATTTGTTTTGATAATATAAACTATAAATTGAGAAATGCTAATGGGACTTTCAAAAGTGGGGATCTGCATAGATTATCTGTCACATGATGTTTTCACACAATATTTTATAATGTTGAGGCTGAAATTAACGTTAAACAGTGAGATGGTAAAGAGTTCATGTAGAGACTCCCACTTTCGAGAAAGTCTCACTAAAATTTCTCATCTTTTATAATGTGGGCACGAGAATTGAAGTTAAGTTAGGTGACAGATGTTCCATGTAGAGTCTCACTTATGAGAGAGTCCCCGTAGCATTCCTCTTATAAGTTATGTTGGGAATATTCAAAATAAGGCCGAATGACTTTTAAAATGTCAATAACAACTGTCTGCAGTATAATATGATTATGCAAAACAAGTAGCATGAATTAAAATAATGGTTAATATTTATTAATGTCCTCTAGCAAAAAAGTACTAAATATAACAATCATACGCTCATTTAGTATTACCATATAAAACTACAATAAAATAAACGCACGAATTGTAAAACGAATGAAATTAGTAACATTAGTGCGGCGATCGAACTAACGCTGATTCATCGTGGTTGAGAGTGGGTGGTCAGTTTCCAAGTAGTTATGCACTTTCAAGCACTTGTTAAAACTATATGTATAAACTAAATTAACTAAGTTAATAATTAATTATCATGGGTGGGAGGTATTAGAAGCTTCTAATTAACTTGTTAATTCGGAGGTGGTCAACGAAGAGAAAGCTGGCCCCGGCCTCATCGGACTTAAATTTGAAAAAAAAAATACAGGAAAAATATTGGAAAAGTTCATGTGGTTGAAACAAAATTGCATGGTTGGAACGACTAATTGTAGTTACTGTGAGTAACTAAAAGTAAAAAGTAAATAACAGACAAATAGTAACAATTATTAAGCACATTTTATTCTTAGCAAAAATAAAATAAATAATTGCTCTGTTTTTATTCAGTTCGACGTGTTTGAATTTGTACAAATTTAGATTTGTTAAGAAAATTACGGTTGTAAAAGCCATTCAAAATGTAACAAACTTCCCTAACAAAACGCCTTCAATAAAAAGCCTCAAATCTCCGCAAGCCATTCCTCACTGCAGCACACACCCTCTCTTCCCTAGTAGATTATACGTATCCGGCGGCCGGTAGCGACGTCGGACGGTCAATTAGTCGGGTTGTCGTTGGCAGTCTGTACGATACGAGTGCGTACGTACATCAATACATACATTTATTTGTTTTAATACAGGAGACAAATCTGGAAATCCAAACACCATCCTTAACAAAGTTACCTTGTTTTCTTGTTGTTAATTAATTGTCTGCAGGATTTACTTTATTTAATTACTGTGATTGCTGCGGCAATTAATTAACTAATTAATTAATTAAGTTTTCCGATTTAATTACAAATCATGCCACGGCCGTTCAACTCCTCGTTCCAACTGCTGGAGATCAACCTGATCTCGGCGCAGGACCTGACGCCGGCGTCGAAGGCAATGCGGACGTTCGCCGTCGCGTGGGTCAACCCGCAGAGGAAGCTGACGACACGGGTCGACCAGAACGGCCACACCAATCCGACGTGGAACGAGAAGTTCGTCTTCCGAGTCGACGACGACTTCCTCCGTGACGACACCTCGAAGATCATGATCGAGATCTACGCCTCCGCGTGGCTCCGCGACGTCCTGATCGGAACCGCCGCGGTGGTGGTGAACAATTTGCAGAACAAGTCGAAAATGCGGTTCATGGCGATCCAGCTCCGCCGCCCCTCCGGCCGTCCGCAGGGGATTCTGAATATCGGCCTCGGCCTCCTGGATAGCACAATGCGGAGCATGCCGCTCTACAGCGAGCTCAGCTCCTCCGCCGTCGGGTACTGGGATCTGATGGAGGGAAAAACCGGCAACCACCAGAAGAGTAACGGCCCCAATTCGAAAGACCAAGACAAATACATCATCTTCCAACGATCTCAGAGCGATCGGACGGGTAGCGATTACGGATTCTCGAAATCCAGGCCTGCATCCTCCATCTGCGACGGCGTCACAAAAAGCAGGCCCCCGAGCTCTATCTGCAACGCCGCCGCATACAAGCCCAAACATCAAGCCTCCTTCTGCAATAGCTCGATTGTGAATGGATCTGAGGTCAGCACCGTGCAAAAGAAGGGGAATGTGAACGGGTCCCTCTGCTCCGACGTCGGGCCCTCGCCGTCCGTGGTTGCGGCTGCGATCGCCAAGGGAATCTACCCGCTGCCGTACACCGGGGCCCGCGCACCGCCGGCCGATGATGCCGGGAGCTCGTTGCTTGGAGAATGGACGGACCAAGACAGCGTGGAAGGGTTAAAGACCAAGATCGAACGGTGGCGGACGGAGCTGCCGCCGGTATACGACTGCGCCAAGAACGCTGCCAAGAGCTCCCAAAATCAGAAGCTACTCCAATCGTCGCACCGCCGCCCCAGCAGTCAGAAGACACAGCGGAGACGCGGCAGTGGCCGGGGATTATTCTCCTGCTTCGCATTGGGCTGCGAGATCTCGATCTCTTGCGGCGGCAAGCCGAAGAAGAAGAAGAGCGGGAAGGTCCACCTCGACGACGACTCGTACTTACGGTAGATGAACAGCCCAAAACGCCACCGTTTCCTTAATTTTTCTTGGGCGGGGGGCGGGGACGAGATGAAAAACGACACTGATTTTATTGACGTTGATGCTGCTGATCGCATGTTCGGCAAAGCAAAGCCGCGCGGAGGAAGATTTTACGCATAAGAATTTGTTAATAGCTTACGGGATTGGATGTCGTTTTTTACATTTGAAATTAAGATTTGTAATTATTTTGGAGTTGATGAATTGGATGAACGTTGGTCGTTTGGATGGAGAAAAAAATTGTTTGGTACGTTTTATAATTAGAGAGGAATTGAGGGTGTGATTTAACTAAAAAAAAAAAAACAGTATAATTAATGTCGGACCTCTAAAAGGGCACTAACATGCTTTAAAGACCATATTCGATTCTCCATTAAACTTGTTTAAAATAATATTAATCAATTGACGTAGTTTTCGTATTAGCTTGATGGCAAGCTCTTCGTTGATTTGCTTAGTGCCAAACAAGTACTTCGTTAATCTTCCAAATTCTTCCTAAACTCAATTTCGTTATCTTCTATTAATTCAGCTCGTCCACATTCTCTACTATGTTTATATCTCTAATTTGCCAATGTGGTTTACTTCTGTTTTCACTACGTTTTTTTTTTGGTTGCGTGAATACAATAATATATGTTTGTAATGAGAGTCGATGAATTTGGACTAAAATCATTAATTTAGTATCGAATTCGTTATCTATATGAATCGAATCTAAAATTTTTCACATACAAATTTAGAAGAATATACTAAACTGTAGTGCTAAGTGACAGCATTTACATAATGGTGGGCCCCATAAATTTAAACAGGCAAATTATCCAAGCAAAGAACACAAGCCGACGGCGAGGACTGACACAAGCCAACGGTGAGGACTCTATGGGGAGAGACTTTTTAGTCTGAATGGAATATAAGATGATATATCACGTGTCATTATATAAATAGTGAGATATATGTGTTAAAAAGTTAATAACTTAAATATTAAAAAAATTTACTATTTATACAAAAATACATAATGTATCATTAATATTCCGATCACAATAAAAAATTTCTGAGATACCCCAGAACTGGACTATTTTCTCCCGTCCTTCTTTGCTTTGCACAATGGCGGCAGGTGGAGCCCTGCTCTGAAACCCCCCCCCCCCCCACACAG